>CAMPDV010000897.1:0-169298 GCA_946699065.1 Loxodes magnus
AATTTTACTATTTTTTAAATAAATTTTAAATGAATAAAGCTTAAGTGTAAAGTCCAACAAATAAAACAAGTATGGCGGACAAATGAAGTCCTTAAACCGTCCTTTAGTTTAAGAGAAGGCGTTTTCAAGTGTACTGGATGCAAGGGCCAACTTTTGAAACTATAAACTCCTTTTAACTTTTAATTTTTAACTAGGTAAATTTCTTATTTTAATATTCGAATTTCATATTTCCTAGTATTTTTTATATTTTTATAAATTATAATTATCAGGCTTGTACATAAGCCAATCAGCTGATGTAAATTTAGCAATTTTTAGCTTTCTAGCAAGCGAAATTAATTATCCTTACTTTTCTATCTTTATCTAGCTAATCTAATTGAAGGAGCATTTATTATTATCTTAAAAAATAAATTGTAAGATATTCAAATTTAGCATCTTAACTCAATTTACTAATCAAGGGATTTGCCTAAATTGTTTGATAATATTAATCATTCTTTTATAATAAAAAAGACTTTATACTTATGAGGCTAAAGTTATAATCTTTTACCTATAAAAATTAGAAAAACAGTTGTAAAAATCATTTAATAAAAATTAAGCATGCAATTCTTTTTATTTGACTATTGATTTAAATAATATGGGAATGATAATCTAAAGAATAATAGGGAAAATTTGAATTTTCTAATTAAATTTTCTAAATTAAATAGTTTTATGGTTGAATCCAGGATCTTGAAGGGAATACATTTGGAAAATTATCTGACCTTAGCAGGGACTTGAAGTCTATGATTATGGAGTATTCATATTTCACTCATGGTAGTCCCTATTTGCATAATCTAATCAACAAAATTTCCCTGGTATGTTCATTAAAGACCGTTCAGAAAAAGCAGTACTGCTAGAGCTTAAAGGTTTAAAAAATTAAAATTAACAATAATAATTAAAAGCAGCAATTTTTGGAAAGAAAAGCTTAAGATTAAATAAATAATTTTTATAATTAAATTTTTTTTTACAGAGTGTTGTATTTAGATTCAATAATAAATAAAAATATAAAAGATAAAATGATAATACAGTACCTATATGCATAATAGAAATTTTCACCTTTAATCTAGTAAAGATTAACTTTTAATAACAAAAATAAAAATAAAAAAAAGATTGTAAGAAAGCTTATTTTAGAAGAATAATTAATTAAATAATGAATCTTTAGCTAGACAACTATTTTCGTTAAACTTTTATTATGCTTATTAATGTTTATTCGTTTTTCATTACATATAAACCCATTTTTTATCATTTTTTCAATTTCATTCTTTCTGAAATAATTTAAGGAGTATGATCATCATAATACTGCTTATATAAGCTATCAAGTTTCTTTTCAATAGCATCATAAATTGCAGAACTATTTTTAATTTTTTTGATATAGTAGAGTTTTCTAATTATTTAAAATTTCTAATTCTTAAGCATATACTTAAATTAAAGTATCCCTCACACTTCTTTCTACTAAATAAATTTTTCTTTAGTAAATTTAATCCCTAAAAATATCACTTAAATAAATGATCTTTAAAGAATAATGGTAAATGTATTAAAAATATTAATGAGGTTTGAAGGAAGTAGCTTAATATAATACTTATATTTAATTATTTAGCTTATTTGAACTATACTTTGATTATTTCTTAATTTAATATGATTTATATTCTATTAATACTTTAATATGTTCTTTTCTTAAGTCTTATTTAACTATATATATCTTCTATTTAAATAACTTATATTAATAAACTAACTTAAACATTCCTATTTCCTTATTAATACCTATTAACACTCAATCAAGTGCATTTAAATAACAGTTTAGAGTTAAAAGCTCTATTAATAAATGCAGTCTTAGTAATGGAAGTAGGTTAATTACATATATAAAAGCTTAGTACATTTAACACTCTTGATTATAGCATCCCCTTTTAAATTCTTGATAATTGACTTTAAGTTTTAATTAAAATAAAATGAGTGAAAGAATATCAAAATAAGAGTTTTTAATCCCTATATTATACTTAAGAAAATTACTAAGAGCAAATGCTAACCTCAACGTTTCATTATTGTCCGCCAGGATCCCTTTGATGGTTTATAAATACGAAATTTTACCTAATCTAGTTTACCTGAAACAAAACTACTCTACATTCTAAAAAGATGCTTATAACCTAGTTACCTATAACTTTAGAACTTAAAAGGCAATAACTTAACCTTAATATAAAAAAAAGGTAAATCCATAGAGTTATGTAGAATAAATTAATGATTATAAGCTTTCAATAGTAGGTGGATTAGAAAAATTGTAACTACCAAACAGATTTGAATTATTTAGCAAATAATAAACAATAGAGTGATAAACCAAGTACTCTAGAAAGTATTCTAGAACTCATTTCGATAATAAGAGATTTATTTGAATAATTGGAGGTGAAAAATAAATAAATAACGAAGTCTTTGATTTAAATACTTAGAAGCATAGAATAGATATTGCTGAACTTAAATAGCCTATCGAAACTTTCGGTTTATCATTCAATTAAAGAGAAAATTTGTATATTTTTGGAGGCTGTGGTGTTGAATCAAGCTGAGATATTTTATCCTTAAATTCAATTCGCAACAAATGAGAAAAATTATCCTAAAAACTACCTAAAACAGGTTCTTGCACCTCAGAATATGTTAAGAGTTTGAATAATTGCTTCATATGAGGCGCAGGTGGTCGTCTTCATTAAGTAGAAGTATATGATTTTGAAAGTCTTACGACACATTGTTCACAAAATCTAGTAGGATAGCATTAATTCAGCAAACCAATTGAAAATTCTCTAAAGATTTATAGTTTCACTTTTGAAAATGAATTAGTTTTCTATGACATTAAGCTAAGAAACTGGGAAAACTTAAAAATATATAATTAAAGCATTAATTGAACAAAATTATATTAAACTATTCTTTCATTCTTATAAGCTTTGCACGAAACTTAAAATCGCTTAAAAAATTTTAATTATCTCAATTATTTTATAAACTTTAAAAAGTCTTTAGTGTAGAGAATAGAATCATAAAGTGATTAAAAGGAATATTTAAAATATGCAAATACAAATTAATTGCTTGGCGTTCTTGGAGGTATTTAAACCTCTTTCCCGCCAACCTCTAGAGACTAAATATAAAAATTTAAATGCTTCTAAAATTCTTCTCTTTGCTATATATACTGTTTACTGAGGCTAGATAATGATTAGTATCTTTGATCTTGTATAATTTTCCAAATTTATTGCAATATAATCTTTCTCTTTCTCTTTTTAGTTATTCTTTTTTTCTTTCTATTCTCCAGTTTCTTCTTGTAGTTTCAATATTCTTATTTAAATTTTTGGAATTTCTAACGTCTTTTCCTTAGATGTGTTCGAGAGTTACAATAATAGCATTTTTTTGCTCTTTTATAGGTTTAAATCTTGAATTCTTTTCTCCTTCGATTATCATTGGGTCATTTCCTTATTTTTGCAGGTTCATTTAACGCTGTAATTTTTGCTAATTTTCTTCTATTTTTTCTATTTTGTTGACCAGTTCTTTCAGCTTCTATTGCTTGTGTTATGATTAATTTTTCTTGTCTTGTGAAATGCTTCAAAATGCGTTAAGGGCTCTTTCTTAGGTCATGAGTTTCGAGTTTATTTCCTCTGCAAGTTCAAGTTTTTCAAATAGCTTCTTATTGTCTTTATTCAACTTTTTGACCTCTTCTCGAAGTCCAGGACCACTTTAATCAGCTAACCGTAGTTTATTTACTATTATGTGATGAGATTCGAGATTCCCGAGCGCATTATATTTTTAGTCTATTTCCTAGGTTTTTCTTCAGAAGTGGTAAACTCATCCTGATGGGCGATCTTTTTGTTACCCTTTTCCTGATCCTAGCCTTTGAAGGATGTCGTTAACTCCTACCTTTTTGGAGCCGCGAAGAATCCTTTTTGAATTCTGACATCTTTTTTTGGTATATTTAAATTGAATAAAAATATAATTAAGTCTTAAAAGGTAGTAAAAAGTTTATCAGTTAAGTTTTAATTTAGGTAGCTAGATCATAATAGATCTGAATATGATTTAATTGATATAACTTAGTAGTAGCATAGTTATTTAACTATAATCTACTTTTTTAATTATTTTATAACTTAATTAAAACTTTAAATACATATTTTACTTTACCTTTACCAATAAATAAGCTCAAATAAATATCAATAACTTAGGTATTATTTCATTTCATGTATCATTATAAAATTATTTAAGAGATTCCTTATTATTTTAAAAAATGGCGCCTAAGAAATAATAGACTTCTCTTAATTAATTTTTATAAAAAATAAGAATAATAAAGAGAACCAAATGAAAAGCTTCCTTAAATGAATCTATACTAATAAACTCAGGAGTCTTTTGCTCTATCTGTCCAGCAAAGAATAAGTAATATATAAAAAGAACTAAAAGAATAAAATTAAAATAGAAAAAACTGAAGGAATTTTAGATATAATATTACAAAGAATAGATCATTATATTCCTATGCTAGATGATGCTATTAAAAAGACATAGTAATAAATAGAATTTAGATTTTAATTGGTAGACTAAGTAATAGAACAAATTTTATAAGCTTTTTATTTCAATTTTCTTAATTCTAATATCAAATAAAATGACTCTAAGAAAAGTAGGAATAATAGCAAGAAGTAATTTTAAAATAATTAGCTTAGTAAGCAAACATCCCAATGGATTTGAATTTGAATAATAAATTAAAAAATAAATAAATTGGATTATAGAGCGCGTAGCCCTCTCATTGGTGCGCAGATCTTTAAATTAATTTTATTTAATGTCGAAATTTTTTTTTATGGGTCTCTCTATCCTCATCTTCTCTTCCTGTAGTACGTCTATGTAATTTTTCCTTCCAAAGCATAGGATGCAATATGCAATTACGGGTACATCTTTCCCCGACCTATGATGAAGAAGGTTTTCTCCTGGCATTCAGAGTTCTCCAGCTTGTCGAATCTTCCTTCTCTTGTTATTGGTTTCTCTTTCTCCGATTTATCCTCCGTTCGCGCTCATTTTTTAGTTACCTTGCTGGACCTCCAAGCAGTATTCGAAGGAAAGGGTTTTCCACCCTATTTAAAATATATAATAATAAGATAAAAATAAGATAAAATTCCATCATAAAAAGATTCAGTGCTATATATGCTAGAATAATTATCTATGGATAAAATACTGAAACAAAAAGAAATTTAAAGAATAAATAAAAATAAAATATTAAAATAATTTTTCTGCTTTTGACCAACTAGGACAGGATTAAAATTTGAAATAAATCTATAACTCAAGAATTAATAAATAGAATAAAAATTGAAGTAGAAACCAGAGTGACAAATGAGTTTTGAAGAAGATAAATGGATGACGGACTAACAAATTATACACAATCCTTCAATTTGGAAGAGAGCGGGATCAAATAGGAGTTAATTATGAAACTTTCTTCTTAGATTATAAACTTAATTTAACATTTTTTCTTTTATTAATTACTTAATTCAATCATAAAGCACATATCATCATTACTATCTTAAAATTATTCACATAAAGATTAAGATTCTTATTTAAATTTAAAATTTAAGGTCTTTAAACTGTTATATGCTAACTAACTAAAGTTTTAGATATTTACAAAATAGAGTAAAATAGTTATCAAACTAGGTTTATTATATTATTTCTATTAAATTATCTTATCTTTTTCTTTTAATTGAAAATCTAATTTTAAAGCAATAATATTTTATTTTATCTCTTTTTTAGTTAATGTTCATACCCATCATCGTAAGTCTAGTAATCTCTTAGATTTTTAAATTAAGATATTATATAATCTAACTTTATTCTTATGATGATTTGTTTAAATTAAAATTAAATTAAAAATTTTATGGATAATGGATGTTTCCTTAATAGGTCCATAACCCCTGCATTACCTTTTACAGGGTCTCGGACTCGCTGGCGTCTCCACCCAAATTCACTTCTGAGCTTTCCGAATGGTCTTGGAGTTATCTTTTTTCTTCAAAACTAACCATCCGAGGAAGGATAAAAATTTGTAAGTTCTTTCCAAATATTTTTTCTTATTTACCAATTCCTCCTTCACTTTTTTCATAAGTGGAATAAATTGCCGCATATATAACATTTTTTCTTGAAAGATTTTTCTGTCGTCATAGGTTATTCTTCTATTACCATTAAATCATTATTTATTTTTAGGTCTTATTCCTCTAATTTTCCTAGTCTCTTTTTTATGTCCGTTATTTATTAAAATGCGTTTTCATACTTTAAGAAATCTGTTCCCATTTATTCATCAATTCTTACTATATCGCATTCTATTTCTTAATATCTGTTGTTAATGTCCTCTTTGGTCACAAATTCATTATGCGGTCTCTCGTCATCGACATTATCTTATAAGTCTTATTGTAAACTCATGACGTAATGTTCGAGGTTTTCTACCTTATCAATGTAATCAAAAATGATTTAAACAATAGACTTTTTATCTTAGTTCATAAGTTGTTCGAAGGTGTAACTTTTTTTGAAATCTTGGAAGGAAATTATTTTTCTTCTGAGATTTTACAATATTATTTCTTTTTTGTCTTTGTTGGAGTTTGTTAGAGCTGGAAATATTGATTTAAGGAGTTACGAGAAGCCTTTTAGTCGAGAAAATCTTTGTTCCATTCCGCCATCTTTTTTTTTAATGATGATTTGTAATTTTATATATTATTCAATAAAAAATATATAAAGTTTCATTTACATTAGAAATAATAATTTAAAACAATTATAATATAGAAAAATAGCATCTAAGTAGTAGCTTATGAAAATAATTGTAAGTTATAAGATAACTAGTATCACATTTATAAAATATTAATCTTTTTTAATTAATTATATTTAATTTTAATAGAATCATTATTTAAAATAAAGGAATTAAAAAGTATATGTCTGCTTTTAATATTTTATTGATATTCTGATACTAAAAGTATTTTATTGAAGCTTTTAGATTAATTTATTTGATTTTTATCATAATTAAAAGATATTAGGAGTTGAGATTGACCTTCTGGACTAAATTTTCTTGTTTTACGCCTAGGAACAAGTTTCTTTCCTGTCGATGAGAAAGTCTTTAGTCAGAGGCATTTTTCTGAAGGGAATCCTGCCTTCAAGATTATCCGCTCTTGGTAGGGTCTTGAAATCTGGCTACTCATAGCGATGGATCTCCTTGGCAGTTGTGCCTGGAACACAACAGGATATCCCCGGTATTCCTAAAAAAGAAAGTGTCTGATCATATAACTGTAAAGGAGTTTCCGTTCCTAAAAATTCTTTAAATTAAAATTTATTTTTTATCTGCTAATATAAAAAAATCTTAAATTTGTATTTTATTATAATTGCATTTCATATTTAAAATGCTTTTAAAACATTAAACTATAAAAAAATAATAATAATGATAAATGATTCACTTGTTTCAAGCATTTTTAATTTAAATTCTTCAAATAATAGCTAATTGATACTTTTAGTTATTCATATAATATACTATCTGACATCTAAAAAATATCTTTTTTTGTTGATAAAATAGAAAAATACAAGTATTAAAATATTATTAGCTTAAATGATAATAATTCAACTATTTTACTTATAAAAGTTAAATGTTCTACTTTATTTTTATCTTTTTTATTTATTTAAAATTATTTAACAGCCGATTCCACAGCTGCCGCTTAAAATAAGTTTTTAAGTTTGATCTATCTTCCATTTCTTTAATCCTTGCTGTCTTCTTCCTATAGATCTTGCTACAATCAGCCTCAGTATATCTTGATTCTCTTTTCTCCTCATAAAATTTCATATTAGGTATTCTATTTTTCTTAAAGTTCTTTTATTTGATGTTGGAATAAAGAAAGGTAAAATTGAAACATTTGAGAATATAGTTGAATCATTTATCAATCTCATCCAGTTATATCCCATTTAAGATTATAAGTTATTTATCGAGTCCTCTATAGATGAAAATTAAAGCTTTAGTCCATTGCTTATTTTTTCTAGAATCTATTCTAATTTTTCAACTTTTAATCTATATTATTTTAATTAATATTGCATATTTGATATACTTTACTGAACGGATTCCTGAGATTATTGCTTTTTATATTACCAAGGTGATTATTCGATTAAATTAGATTTCTATTCTTATTTTTTAAGATATTCGTTAAGAGATATTTGTTGCTTCTTAGATGTCATTTTATATATTATTTTGTAATAAAGTAAGGACTTAGTTAGTAAAAAATAGAAGAAACTAGCTAGCTAAAAATCAGAAATTTCTTAAATAAGAAGAGATGCTTCCTTAATTAAAGTAAAGTGACATATCAGAAATAATATAATTCTAAGGTTTAAAATGAAAATTTTTAAATGTTAGTAAAATATAAAGATATTTATTAAGTATAGATAAAGGTATTAAGTATTAATATGAGAACTAACTTGACTAAAATATATACAAAATCTAGGGCTATTAAAATGTGAAGTATTTAGTTAGAAATTGGTAAAATAGAAATATATTAAAGTGAGAAAATAATAAAATAAAGATAAAGTGTTATTTAGATAAAAAGATATAATCTATAGTAATTAAGTTCTCTTAAGAACAGCTAAATAGTGAAAATATTATCTAGATTTAAAATAAATAAATTTCCCAGTCAAAAAAATAAAGTTGACAATAATTTTTTTTAAATTAATAAATGATAAATAAATTTAATCTGAAAGAGAAATAATATTTAGATAGAAAAAAATTTCATAGTAATGAAGTGATAAATTATCGAACCTAAAAGGAAAATTAGAAATGAGCGAAAAAAGAAGAACTTAGTTTAGAATAAAAAAATTAGAGCTTATGCTTTATTCATCTTTAGTACACTAAAAGAAAAATAAAAGAAAGTATTTGATTTTGTATATAATGGTATATATTGATTAGGTTGAACAATATTATATGATATATAAATAAATAGGGAGGAACAATCCTCCAACTGAAACTGACTTAAACTCTGGTGCCAGGAAGTACCTCATAGGTTAAGAAACAATAAAAAATCTTGGTAGGAGCCAAAAGAAGAGAAATGAGATTGAAGGGGCATTAAGTAGCATTAATGACGAAAGTTACCTGATACTAAGGTCTCTTAGGGTAGCATTCCGATCGCGGTCCTATAGAAGACAAAACTCACAATGGAATCCTTGCAATGTGGAAGACTTCAGCAAGGAATTTTTTAACTTTAAAAATCTTTATTAAAAACCCACCATTGAGGTGCTACGCGCTCTATAATCTCATTTATTTATTTATAATTATTTTACTTAAAAAAATAGCGTATTTAAATAAAATAAATATAACTATTTGCTATTCCAACACCTTTTTATTTATTATTAACTAATATATCAAGCATTATAATTGAATTATGCATGGTATAAGCATTAGCTGGGGTATTGCTACTATGATTAAATTTTATTATAATTAACCTATTTAAAAAATGTATTTATTTATTACTCTAAAGATTATTAATTTATTATCTACTCTAAAATGCTCTTACTGAAGTTAATAGTTACTAGCTTCTTAAGCTTTATTATTATTTGGAGACTTAAGTAGCATATTTAATTTAAGCAGAGCTTATTACCATTTAACTTAGATCTATTATCGTTATTTAATTGTATTTATTGCTTAAATACTATTTGATTATAAATCGTTTCAAATATAGATCTGTTGCATCCAACTAAATCTAAAAAAATCAATCCCACCGAGGAGTAACACTTAGTATTAAACTTTAAAGGATAAGCTTGCTGTGCCTAATCGAATTAATTTGAATATCAGTTTTTGCAGTAAATGCCACAATAATTGAGAAAAAAGGAATATCATACTAACAATGAAAGTAATGGATATAACTTTACGATAGAGATGTAAAGCCTCATAGTAGCATTTACTTTTGTGTATTTTGCTTAGTTTTTGGATATGCCTTCATTATTACAGCTTTAATCATTCATTGTTGTCCCTCAGATAAATGCAATAGCTATCATTAAGGAATGAAAAAGTGAATGCAAACAATTAATGAAGAACTTCCTCAAGGAATGTGTGTTAAAGCTTAAAAAATGGTATCAAATAGAGATAATGTCACTTTAGAAGTTTCTACTCTTTCATTTGCTTTAACTCCTGAGGAATCTGAAAAGTTGAGAAAGGAACCTACAAGAATAAACGACTAATCCTGTTGCGATTGTTGTCATACAACCTGTCCATCGGAGAAATATCTAGTGATTTGAAAAAGTTTTATAGGAAAAATAATTACTTAAGCAAGTTATCTTAAAATTAAAATAAAGCTATATTACTATATCCCAAGAAACCCAAAATAGATAAAATCATTTTCTAATATAAACAAAAATATGTTTTAAATTACAAGATAATCAGGATATAAATTAAATGCTATGATAGTTATAGTTATGATTTAAAATTGTTAAATTAAATATTAAACTAAGAAATAATTTAAATACTTATAGTTTGCTTAATTTTACACTCATAAAAATTAAATAAATAATAAAAAATAAATAAAAAAATAGAATTTAGTCAAGTTTAATAAATAGATTATATTAAATTTATTTTTTTAAATAATACAATAATTTCTACTTTTAACTAATATTTTTTAATTATTTATTCATGCATCTACAATATTGCTTAAATGAAGCATAAGAAATAAAATAATTAAGATGATAATATTTATTCAGTTAAACAGATATTTAGATGCATAAAATAGAATTAGTTATAAGTAATTTAGATATTCATAATTAGTATTCAAATATAAATTATAAAGAAATTATTATAGAGCGCGTAGCATCTCATTGGCGCACAGCTCTTTCAATATTAATATTTAATATTAAGAAAAATGTTCACATGTTTCTTGTTAAAATTCTAGAAGTCCAATAATCGTGTCAGCTTCCCCAAATGGGGAATCTTCTTATTAAAAGTTATTTTTAAATCTTGAGTAAAATGCTTCAGTCTTCTTGAATAAGGTCCAAATAAGAATTAGTTATTAAATCATTAAATAGAAGCCCTTCAGTCAAACTTTCATACTGCTAGAGAGAACCCTCGGGGTAAGTTAGGCA
The DNA here is from genome assembly GCA_946699065.1 of Loxodes magnus. Lineage (NCBI taxonomy): Eukaryota > Ciliophora > Karyorelictea > Loxodida > Loxodidae > Loxodes > Loxodes magnus. The sequence continues at coordinate 11,104 of CAMPDV010000897.1, forward strand.
TATCTCAACGGAGCTTATCCACTCTTCCCCATGGTAGTATCTAGCGCGAGATTACTCACATTGCAGTACACACTGCACCAGATTACCTACCATTTTTTCTGACGCGGCCTATATCCATTTTATATTATATAATTAATAAATTAACTTCTTATAAAAAATAGTTTTTATTTTTAGAAGTTTAAAAATAAATTTATTTTTTTACTTATTATATATCATATACTCTAGGATATTAAGGATTTTATAAATTTTCAGTAACTTTACGAACTAAAAAATAATAGGTTTGAATTTAACTTTTAAATATAAAATAAAGAAAAATACTAAAATTCATAATTTCTTACTTTTTTCTAAATATTTATACAAGTTTTGTATATAAAGTATTTGTATTATTTAATTTATTTTAGTTAATGAAGGAATATTGATTGAATGAGTAAAAGAAGAATTATTTAACTACTAGCATATAGAAAACAATTTCTTAATATAATTATTATTTTAATATCATATTATAAAAAGTGATTAAACTCTTTAGAAGATAGAATAATAATAATAACTTTCTCTTATTTACTTAAATTTAATCTTTTCGTGTTATAAATAAATTTACTTTTAATATTAAAAAAATATTATTAATATATAATAAAAAATTTAACATTTCTTCCTTAAAATTTCTTTTAATAGGATCCATTCAAATCATAATATGATTAGCAAAATATAATTTAAGAAATCTAAATTAGTTAATAGGAGCATTTTAAATTATTAAAAAACGTATAAGAACTCGAAGAAAAAATCGCATTCACATGTCTAACAAATAGGAATAAAAAGTACTCAGCAAATATCAGAATTGAACAATTTGAAACAAAGTTCAATCAATTTGCAGAGCTGATCGAAAGCATATTCCTTTAAAATATATCGATGAATGATTTGATGTATCTAGAATCTAAATATCAGCCAGAAAAATTTTCTTTATATAAGAGAAAAAATTGAAAATGATATTGCAGGAGATTTGGAATACGTTAAAATACTACTGATATTATAATTAAAGCAATAGCAAGAAAATTTAACATTATGATAAGCCTTTAGTAATTTATTTTGCACTCCAGAGGGTCTATTATATAGTATAAAAAATATAAAAAGGAAGTGAAATCTAAATAGCAATTTTACTTATTATACTGTTATTTAAATAAGATTTTTCATTAAAATATTTCCATTATTTTTAACTAGATTTAAGCTAGGTCTATTGATAAATTTTTTTTCTCATAATCTTCCTTTCTTTCTTGGTAAAATATAATAAGATCTCTCCAAATCTTCTTACTAATCATATTATTTTACTTGTAGTTTCTCCAGGGATGTTATGTGCTACTACAGATATAGCATTTCTTTTTGAAAGTATTTATTCCTGTTTAAACTCCTTCTATTTCCATTGAGATAACTTAGTTAATCTTTTAGGGTTGTTATTACTCGATTTTACTTAAGAAAGTTTTTTTTTTTCTTAATTTTTTTTTCTTGGTCTTGGTTTATCTTTTTTTGATTCATTAAGTCTTTTTCGCTTTAATGTTGCATTATTCATAGATAGTGGTCTAGCTCTTCTGTCTTAGTTTTTACTTCTCTTTAAAATTAGTGCAAGATGAATGCATATTTAAATTTGTAGCGAGAAGGTTGATGCAATGTTAGAGATATTCCAATTCCTTTTCAATTTTGTGACAGTTCTAATAAGTTTAAAATTTATTTTTTAAGTCTTCTTATAATTTATTCCAAACACATGTTCTTTGCTTAGATCACTCTAGTTGTCATTAGTCATAAATCTTCTTGTATGGCCTCTTCCTCCGTTATATTTTTTTTTTTGAGATATTTATGTTTAGGTAGTAGAAATGTGTTAATACTTCTCTACCTAACTAGAAATAGTGGATGTAAGAAGTGGATTATTATTATCCTTTCTGGTTTTCTTCTTCTCTTTTGATAGCATAAATTCTTAGGTAAATATCTCCCTTTTTTTAATTTATTTAATTGAATTTAAATAAAAAGTTTAAATGAAATTTTTTTATAAAATGCTTTGGGAAGAAAATTAGATTCTTAAAATTTTATTTCTAAGAAAAATAATTAGAAATACCTCTAACTGTGATGGTTGTAAGGGAGTAAGAATAATTGCTAAAACTGGTATTGGAATTATCAAATTTGAAATATGTCCTAACTTAAAGAAATAAAAGGAGTTTAATAAAATTTTCTACAATACTAATGAGTAAAAATTCCAAGTAAACTTATTCAATAGTAAATAATAGTTTCAAAGAAGAATCAATTCTAGAATGATAATCAGATTTTTTTACCACATAAATAGAATAAATATAAGAGGATAGTCTCGTTTTATCAGGAGGTTATCTTAAGGGATAAAATCAATTAATTACACATAACGAAAACTAAAAAATGTAAAAATATTAGATGTAATTTTCTAGATGTTTTCATAGAACTATATACAATAAAAGAAGTAAAATTTATATAATCTCAGGAGTTACATAGAAAAATAAAAGTTTAATTGATGTGGTAGAATGTGAAGTATTCGATTTAAGTTCATTAAAACTAAAAATAATAAATCAAATTTCAAATCCTATTGGTATTTTTGGATGCTCATAAAGTATTTAAAAAGTTTATACATTTGGAGGACATAGTTGGATATGATAAAAAAGTAAAGATATAATATAGTATTATGATGCTAAAAGAAACGAATGATTTCAATGCATTCAGAAATTGACATAAGAAGCTATGACAACAGCCGTTTATATTCCTTAATTCAATCATTTTTTTATTTATGCGAACGGTTCTGGTATAGATTCATAAATATTTGATTTAAAAGAAATAACACTAAGAGGAGAAAAATATGCTTAAGGATATTTTGATTATGCTTAACCAATTTTGAGTAAAAACAAAGTTTTTTAATATAATAGTGAAGAGTAATTATTTTACTATGATTATTTATTAAGAAAGTGGGAAGAGATAAAATGAGCAAAGAGACTAAACGAAGACATTTTTTATCTTTAAGGTATTTTAGAATTAAATTTAATAGATTTTAAGTTTCTTTGAATTTTTTAAGGAGTATAGAAAAATTATTACTCTAATTTTTTTAAATTAATTTATTCTGGTTTTGCTCAAGAGAATATATTTTAAAATTTAATTTAATTTTAGTTAAATTATTTTAGATTAATATACTTATTTAAATGCCTCTCACTAAATATCTATCTTGCATAATAGAATTTTAAAATAGTTAAAATAGTTAAGTACTCATTTTTGCGAGATATTAGAATTTATGATTTTTAGATTTTATTTTCATCAAACTATTTATCAGAAAGAATCTCACTAATTACCAATTTACTAAATTAAAAATTTAAAAGCAAGAATAGCCTTACAAAAAATATGGATAAACAGGTATAAGAGTATTTCTTATCATTCTTACAGAGTTTAAGTAAAATAGGAAAATTCTATGTAAGCTAGCAAGATAAATATAGAGGAATATGAAGATATAATTATCTCAAAAAGCTAAAATTCAAATTCAAAAACCACAGACAATTAAAAGATCCACTCTAAAATATTGTTTATATAGTAAATAATGAAATATATCCTTAAATATAGTTTAAGAAATACATATTGATATTTTAAATAGTTATTTCCCTTCTAAAGCATGTTCTTTATGATCTATATTTATTTTTAATTTATTTATACATCATTTTAAACCCTTCGAATATAAAAAATGGAAAAAACCTTGGAATTTAAAGCTAAAATTCTAATCTAATAGATCAATCTTAAGTCTCAGATAACTAACAAGAACCAAGAATTCAAAAAAGATAAATCTACTCCTGTTAAGGATTGGGAATACTGAATTTCCTAGCAAACTTAAAAAACTTGAGAAATCCCATGAGCAAGACATTAGTAGCTTTATTCCTTTATTGAGAAAATGAATACAGAAATTTAAACCCTAAAAGCAAAAAACTAGAATCTTAAGCTTCTTTTGTAAGATATAAAAAAGGAATATAAAGGCTAGGTAAGTTAAGATTTGCTTTAAATTAAAGCCTTAAATTCCAAATTTATATTGAAAGAAAAAAATCTAGCAGCAAATCCACAGAAAATTAAAGAAGAAGTCCTATTACAAATTAAAAAGCACTAACCTAAAACATATAAGATTAAAATAGAACAAAAAATTTAAATACAATAAAAATTTACTTCAAGCCCTTAATAAAACGTTGCTATTGTTGTCAAAAGACTAGAAATTAATGGAGATAATGTCTAAGTGAAGAAGAGTGCTTGAGAAACACTGAAAATAATTTGGAACTTCAAGGAGACTATATTGAAACTACTTTGGAGGTATTTATAGAAAGAAGCCGGTATTAGTAGACTCGAGTGTGACATTACTCAAACAGGATCTTGGTAATTAATAGTAACAAAATAAACAACTTCAAAAGGTCAACGACATCCTTAGAATTTATTTAGAGAAGTTGGAGAAAAATTACATGAAGATGGAAGAGAAATTCTATTAGATTATAGAAGAGAAAGAAGAATTATCTCAGTTTGAAATTGATTTAGATGAAGACATGTACAGTTGAGCGATGGATATAAAAACTTTTATTGTCTTTAATTTTAGGAAGCGTTTCCTCTAATTAAAGATGACCCTAACCCTTTTAGTTAAAATTAATTATCTTATTTATTTTAAATTTAATAACTTGTGCTTTAAAGTTGGTAAATAAATGGGAATATAAATATAACTATATAAATACTTTAAGAGAGTAAATTTATATTATCTTGATATATCTTAATACTTTTAATGCTATAAAATTATTCTTTGGATATATCACTGTAAGCTAATTATTTCATAATTACAGCTTTCAATGCTTTTAATATCTAGACATGTAGTATGATAATAAACCTCTTCTAATAAAGATTATTCCAAGCAAATTCATTCGATAATATTAATTAGCTTATCATTAATTAGGAAATAATTCAAAAATATTAAAATGTTTAATCCTTTTGCTTAACTTATATAGTAGATATATCATGTACATATCAGTTTAATAATTAGAAATATAACTTAACCAATAGATAACATAGTTAAATCATAATAATATGGATATTAATTTTAAAGGTAGAATAATTTATTAATAAGTAAAAACTCAAAGTATCAGTGGAAATAAAAATAAGGATATCTAAACTATTACTCTGATACATTCTCTATTTTAGATTTAATTACTTGACCAAAATAAAAAAGGCAATCTTAAAATTAAATATTTTCTATTAAATAAATAAATTAGATTATAGAGCGCGTAGCACCTCAATGGCGCGCAGCTCTTTAATAAAGATTTTTAAAATCAAAAAAATTATTTTCTTTAGTCTTCCAAAGTTCTAGCATCCTTTTTGTGTTTCGTCTTCTATAGGGTGTGGTCGGAATGCTCCTTAAGAGAACTAAGTATCTGGCATCTTTCATCAATAACTTTATTTGATGCCTCTGTAGTCTTTGTCTTCTCTCTTGGCTCCTATCAAGATTCTTGTTCGGTTCTTCGTCCATGGGTACTTCCAGATAAAAGATCTTAAGCCAATGTCAGTTGGAGGATTGGTCCCCTATTTATTTTGTATTAGTATAAAATTAAAAAATAAACTAGATAGAAATATTAATTAATTTGCTAATTAGAAAAATAACTTAATTATTATAAATTCACTTTGAATGTTTCCTATATCTCTTCAATTAAATTGAAAACATTTAAGAAAAGGAAATTATATCTATAAGTAGAATTAGTATCTCAGCTAACTTAGCTATTTTTATGTCAGTTACAAATATAATAGAAAATATAAAGTTTAAATTGAAGGATAAAATACTATTATAAGTACCTAATACAAAAATTAGTCAGTTTAAACAGTATAGCATTAACTTAGAAATCAATTATCAAATAAGAATAATTAAATTGCTAGCAAGGAAATTAAAGCTACTTAGCATTAGTTGAAAGATTAAGAAGAAAACTAGAAATTTAAAAACTAAAATATAAAAATTAAAACTTTTAAAGTAGTAAATGTTGATATATAGCATAAGTAAGAATAAGATAAATTTAAATAAAGCCAAAAATAAATTTCTAGATATATAGAAAAAAGATTTAAAGTAACTTAATTATTTACTTGCTTGACCTATCCACTTAATTATGCAAATGATGCTTTATTAATAAATAAAGCATAATATTCATTAAAATCTAAAATTTTAAGATTTAAAATAATTAAATTACTAAATGTTTATTATATAGTTGAAGTTTACAGCTAGATTGCAAAATGCTTTTTCAAGAAAGAGATATAAAAATAATGATTATTAAGCTAAGTGAAATATTTATTATTAAAACTGATGTTTAAAAGTTATTTAAACTGATTATCCTTGAATTAAGTATACAAATGTAATTTAATTACTAAAATAAATTTTAATTTTATTTAATTATTTAAGCAATAGAATCTATTTCAAACTTTGCTTATCAATCCTCTTCTAGTTGCTCGTTTGGATTAAACAAAGCTTTTCTGCTAATCTGCTAACTTAGATCTTCAGATTTTTAATCTATCAGATTAAATTCCGTTAATTCAGATTAAGCATGAACTTTGAGATCCTTTTTACTCTTGCTTTGTTACAGTCCTGTTTATGGACTTAACGGTCCAAGAACTCTTATATATATTTTCTGCTAATCTGTTCAAAGTTGCTAGATCCTTTATTTCTAGACTCTTAAATGTTCATCTAGCATTTGTATTTTACTATTAAACTTAAATGCAAACCGGAATAGTTTGACAGTGTCTATTTAAATCCTATATAAAAGCTTAGGGTTCTTTCTCTAATGTCAGTAATAAAATAAAGCAATTAAAATAAAGCTAACTGACATACTTACCAGCAATGCTTGCTTATATTCCTGGTATACAATAGCTATAGAAGTAAAAATATAAACCACTAATTCTGCTGCCAATAAATAAAACTATAAGCAATTGACTCTATCGTAATTAATAGGCCATTAGAAATAGAAAAAAATGCTATATAGAAGAAGAATTATTATACAGATAACTCCAAACTCTACTTCATAGTCATTTTTCATAATTCTATTCAAAAATATTAGCAAAAGCTACATAAACACTTCTAATATTATAAATAAAGGCTGGACATTTATATGAAGGTATGGATATTTCATATCCTAAAAACTAGGCTTTCCAAGTATTAGAAATGGAATTACCAAACATAAAAGAAATGAGATAAAGCTAAGTAAAGTTAAGAATTTAATAGATCCACAGTTTAAAAAACAATCGCTAGTGAAGAAAGTTTCTTAAAATGTTACTTTTAGATCTAAGTTTCTATCTTCACCTTTCTCACATTAATAAATTTTAGTTAGTACAAATATGCTAGGAACCAATAAAAGATCTCCAATATATGGTAGTATAGTAAAAAGAAAAGAGCCAAGTAATTTTAAAGATGTATATTTCCTATAATTTATCTCTAATTTAGAATAAAAACAAAAAAGAGCTAAGAAAAAAATAGCCACGATTGAAATACTTAAGTAAAGCAATACTCAAAATGCAGCTCTTCCACTGAAGTTAAATACGAACTTTTGAATAAAAATGTCACCTATATATATGAATTTTCCTAATTCAGGACCTAGTGCAAGCATTTAAAAAAATTTAGCATACATTATCACATAAAATAAATCATCCTAAAAGTCTTAGTACTTTGGATCCTTTATTTTATTAATTTATTTTTACTTTCATAAGCATAATCCTAATAAAAATGATAAAGTAGATATGAAAATTAAACTCAAAAATACGAAAAAACTAATAGTTTTGTAGTTTGTGTATTCGTAAATATGCCTATCAGTAAAGGGACAATCTTCATATTAACTAAAATGATCAAGAAATCTTTAGGTAGTTCCATGATAAATAATAGGATTTTAAAAATCTCATACTATTGCACAGCCTGGACAGTATTTACCATTAAGCACAAAATCAAATACACCCTTTTCTTTTTCTTTTAGTGTACTAAAAAGGAATAAAGTATAAACTCTAAAACTGTTTTTATTAAATTGTACTCTTCCACTACAACCAATAAAATCTAAGCTTTTTATTTATTACAGCATCAGATTAGGATCATTATAATTTTTACCTTCTTTTATTAATCCTTACAAAGCATAGGCAATTATATAAGCCTCATCTCAGTAATAACACTATAGATCAGGAATAAAACTAGTTGCACATTTTTTAAATTATTCAAACATATCTTATCCAACTTCTGATTGCCAAGCTATAGGATGAAATAAAACTACACTATCAACATACAAAATTTAAAGAACTTCAGCTCCATTTTATTGAGCAAGCTCGCTATCAACAATATAAGTTCCAGAGTTATGACCTATAAAAATGAAATCTCCTTATCTTCCTCCTGCGTTCCACAACTATACTCCAAACTCAACCTATGTTTCAACCCAAGATAAGATAATTATAATTCTAATTTATTTTCTCAAAATATCTCATGCTATTTGCTAATACTTGTTCTGCCTTTCTTTCACATCTTCACTTAAGTACCAAGGAATGATTTATAGATCTTAATTACTATAAATTTGTATCTTAAATTTATCTGCATTTTCTGTTATATAATTCCCTATCATTATATACTCTGAAATGTTTTCTACATATATTCCTATTCTTTTTCAGTTGTTTTTTTCTATGAATTTTAGTACTGTATTTCCAAACTCTGAATAATAAACTTAATTAAATACCTATCACTTAAAACCAGCAACTGAAAAATCTTGATTTACTGATAGGAAAGGAATTTATACTCCATATTCAGCTAATAGATCTGAAGTTTTCTTTATTGATTATGTAAACTTTACACAATGAGCTACTCCTAATTTATCTATATTAGGGATTAAATGCTATATTTAATATTCTCTATCGAACCAACTTTAACCATAATCCACCCCATTTATTTGGAAATTGTAATTGTCAAGCATTCCATCTCTTCTATTTACATCTTCAGCTCCGCATCTTACTGTATCTTAAATTGCTTAATCAATAAAATTCTATTTTCCATTAGGAGTAAACAAGCACATATCATAAGAGAAAAAAAGAGTTATTCTATTCTAAGGAACCTTTTATGTATTTCCAAGTCATACTGGTTACTTTATTTACTAGAATCTTATTTCTTTTTAACTTATATGTGTAACAACGTTAGTCCAATTTTACCTATTAATGACTTAGAAGTTTTATAAATAGTTACGTTAATAATTAGAGTTGAAAGATCTGATTTATTCCTTTAAATTTTAGTTTTAATTGCCTTTTATAAAAGAAATTAAGTTATTTAAATAAAGTTTCAAGTATTCCCATTTTATTTTATTTTCATCTTCTATTCTTTCTTAGAAGGTTTAAATTCCTAATAAACCCTTTTCAAAAATGCTATCATTCAAATTTATTTCCTTTTTCATAATAAAACTTCCATATCAAGGAAGAATCCAAGCGAAGTTTTAAGTTTAATATTTAATTTCCTAAGCACATTTTAGCACTTCAAGTGTTAAAGTTTAGTTAGCTGATAGTATAAAAACAGGAGTACCAGCAAGCATTATTTAAGTAGCTAAACGATCACCTATTTAGCCTTTGATTGTAATAGATGATTTAATACTAAACTAGTCTAAATATTGCAAAGGCTTGTAGTATTTTTCTTCATCCTATTAGATTATCATTATGTTCTAGAAATTATTAAATCTGATTAAACTATTTAAAAACTACCCCTCCATCTCATAAGTAGGAATAATTTATACCACATTTTGGAAAATTTTGTTTGAAAATCCTTCCGACCTCGAGCATTTTATATAAGGTAGGTTTAGCTGAGCTGCTTTTTATAATAGCAAATATTCGAACTATCTTTGTTTAAGAACATCAATTAATAGTAAATCTTCAAAGTCGCTTCCAATATTTAAGCCTTCAAAATCTTAGATCTAATTAATTTTAGCTAGCAATATCTAAACCTAAATTTCTTGCACCTCCAAATTAAAATAAAACGTTTGGATTTCCTATTGCAAATAGCTAGCCAGTTGAGTAGTTGACTCAGAGTAGAATACATAAAATTTAAAAGATATAGCTTTATAATGAAGAAGCATTCATATAAATAAAATAATGCTCATTATATTTATTAAGAAATAACAATAAGAGTTTTCCCTTTTGCTTACTAAAGCTATATAGTTTTATATTTAAATAAGCAATCTACTTTTTCGTAAATAATTAAGTATATACCAAAAGGAATATTTTATAAATATAGCGAAACTTAATTTTAATTCTCATTCTAACCACTAGAAGAAGGTATATGACCATTATTTTTTTATTTGTTATAATATTTCATCAAAGAGACTATATATTCATTTTTATTTTGAATATCTTTTTGAGTTCTGGCATGAGAATAATTAACTAACTTCACAGTTAAATATAAAGCTATTTTCTTTACCTGATTTAAATTTATTAATTTAAACGTATTTAGATACTAGTATTTAAGAATGCTTAACCATTTTAGTTTATTTCTTTATGATTTTATTTTAAGTAGTAGATGGAAGGGACTAACAATATTAATAAATTTAGAAATGCTTTGAGGATTCAAAAATTTTAGCTTCAAAAGTTATTAATTTACTTTTTTTATTTAAACCAGGAAGATCAAGGTCTTTTTGACCACTAAAAATAATCCTTAAAAACCAGTAATAATTTAAGAAATAAGACAGGACTCTAGAAAAATAATTTTAATATTTTCTAATTATTTTTACAAATTATTTCTTCTAAGAGAGCTAGTTTAAAGCCTTAATCTCTTATAATTTAATCTTATGACAGCTTATTTTCTTACAATTCATTTTAAATAAAATCTGAAATCCTAACTAATATTATGCTTATTTGCATTGAATATAAGTATGGAAAAAGGGAAGCAACAACATATCTATAATAAGATAATAACTACTCTATGCTATTTTATTCTTGCACAGATTAAGAACAATTTTTTAATTTCCTTTATAAAATAATTTGCTTTTTATTATACTTTCCTTCCACATACTATATTTAACCATCTAATCTCTCATGGTTTAGCTTACAAACATTTTCCTAATATCAAAAGCAAGAAACTAATATTTATGGATTTAGACTTATATAAGCATTATAAAATTTGATATTATGCATAGCACTGTTAAAGACAATCTATATATGAGGATTTTTATATAAAGCTTTACCTAATAGTTATAAACTTAAATTTAAATGAAACCATTTCTTATACCATTATATATAGCTTAAATTACATAAGTGTTCCTTTAATAAATTATTAGGTATTTCAACATCTATAAACTGCCTTATTAGTATGATATACTATCTTAAAAATAAAAAGCTTCTATTTCTTTATATAATAATTAGCTGTTTCTTTTAAATATAATAATACTTAACTAGAGCTACATCTAGCAGCTTTATAAACATTAACTAAATTTTGCTATTATATTAAGCATATACAATATATTAAAGGATAAGGAAAATAAGTATTAGGAAAGGTAATAGCAAAATTGGCCAAAAAATACTTATTTTAAGTATAGTAATTAATGAGATTTTATACTATGTATGTAGATAAATTAATTTTTAATCTTTTAGACATAAAGAAATTCAACTGAGAACCAATTTTAGAAATATTTATCACTTGTATCATATGCAGCTTTTGTAAGAATAGTTTAATTAAATAAAATAGCAAGAATTTTAATAAATCATTATGAGAAAGGTAACATATAATTAAGATACTTAGTATTAGGTCTTTGTATTTAAATTTTTCTTAGCTAAAAACTATTAAGAAATACTATTGCTAAGTATGAAGACGAAAACATTTGATTTAACAGTGGGATAAAATATATGTGAATTTGAATTTAGAAAACTTAGAAGAAATGAAAATTTGTATCTAAAAAAAATCCCTAAATATATATCTGCAATGAAAAAAGTTACATATTAATTAAGATATAGAAATGTGATACCTCTTCGTATAAAAAATTTCATAATATTTTTACATTTCCCAAAGCAAAATGTGGATGTGAGTTTGTAACCTGAAGTACTATATGAAGTCTCTACCATTATAAACAAAGTAAATTAAAATTAGAGATTTATAGATAAGAAAACATTCCAAAAAAATGAATAAGTTTTTAATGAATATATTTATATAGATCTTAATTAAATACCTTTAAAGTATATTATGGCACTGAGATTTTTAAAGCAATTTTCACTGTAAAAATATATCAAAGGTTTCAAAATATGTATAAGATTTCTTATATTACATATACGAATTAGATAAGTAATTTGAAAGATAAATTATGAGCACATATAAAATAAAGATGTAATCTTATGGTTTTCGCAATATTTAATACAGATATTTTTAGCACCAGAATGTTTATAAAAGTAACTACTTTATAATAAAAATAAAAAATTAAATTTTTGGTGTTCTTAGAGGTATTTCAAAAAAATTCCAGCCAGTTTCTAAACTACTCTAGAAGCTAAATATAAAAATTTAAATGTCTCTACAATTCTTCTCCTTGCTATGCATAATGTCCTTGAGGTATCCTTTCACTTAGATAATAATTGACATATTTTATCTTGTAGAATTTTCCGAATTTGTTGCAATATAATCTTTCTCTTTCTCTTTTTCTTTTTAGTTTTTGCTATATTTTCTTTCTATTCTCCAACTTCAGCTTGTAGTTTCAATATTCTTATTTAAAGTTTTGAAATTTCTAGCATCTTTTCCACAGATGCGTTCGAGAGTTACAATAATAATATCTTTTTGTTTCTTGTTAATATTAATTCTTGAGTTATTTTCTTCTTCGATTATCATTGGATCATTTCCTTATTCTTTTAAGTTCATTTGGCGCTGCAATTTTTGCTGGCTTTCTTCTATTTTTATTTATTTAATTGACAGCTCTTTATGCTTCTAATTTTAGTGTTTTGATTAACTGCTCTAGCCTTGTGAAATATTTGAATGCGTTAAGATCTCTTCCTTAAGTAATGAGTCTTAATTCTATTTCCTCAGCCATTTCAAGTTTTTCCATTAAATTTATTATTAACTTTCTTTAACTTTTCAACCTCTTCTTAGAGTATCAGCACCACTTTAATCAGCTAATCATAGCTTATTTACTGTTCTTGTTTAGATTCGAGACTTCTGTTTGCATAATGCTTTAGCCTATTTCTTGACTTTTCTTCAGAAATGGGAGACTCATCCTGATGGGTGATCTTTTTGGTACCCTTTTTCTAGTCCTAGCATCTCAAGGATATCTTACCTCCTTTCCTTTTGGAGCCGCAAAATTTCTGATCTGAATGCTAATATATAAGTCCTTTAAATATAGACATATATTTATACAATTGTAATTTAGTATTAAACTCAAAACTAATAAAAAGTTAAATCAATCACATAAGCCATTGAATAGCAGGCTATTATGACTAAGCTTAATTAGCATGAATTCGATTCCTATCTGGTAGCATTTAAAATATATACATAAGCTTAATTTAGAGAATTGATTCACTAGATATAAATGGATAAATAGCAAAAATAATGATTCTACCATAATTATAACTAAATAATTAAAAAAGATTAATGTTCTATATATGCAATACTAGTTATTTTCTTATAACTTTGAATTTTTTCATAAGATACTATTTAGATTTTTTTCGATGATAAAAATGTTTAAGTTTCTAGTTTATAATGTAAATGAAACATTATAAAATTTGACTTAAATAAACAATATATAAGTATTATAAATCATCTTAAAAGTAAACTTACATTAATTAAAATCCTAATTTAAAAGTATAAAGGTTAGCAAGATCTATGAAGATTGGTAGAAATTTAACTAAAAATAGAGATAAAATAAATGATTATTACTTTAAAATTGTAATTATAATTATAATTATAATTAAAAAGGTAAAAGATAAGATAAATTATTGAAAATCATATAATAAACCTTTTTATATAATATTTTTAATTTATTTAAATCTAAAACCTTAGTTAGTGCTTATATAATAATTTTAAGTTATTTAGATTTAAAACTTAAACAATAATCTTTAATGGCTATATAAATAATTTTAAGATAGTAATAAGATGATATATACTTAATGATTAAATATAAATAGCCAATAATTATTTAATTTAAGAAAATCATACTATCAAATAAATACGACAACTGCTATACAGTAAATGATAAAATAGATTTTAAGCAAAATAATTATGCTACTATTTAGTTATATCAGTTGAAAAATATTCAGATTTATTACTTTCTAGAATAAAAAAATCAAAACTAGACTAATAAATTTTTACTAGTTATTTAGACTTTATAAGTTTTTTATTCTTGTAACTTAAATATTCTTTTTTAATCAATTTATGATCTTGTTCTCTACACTGTTGTATTTATTAAACTTTAGAGAAATATTCTAAATTTAGATAATTATACATTTTATTTTTAAAGCTAATTAGAACTCATATCCTTATATAAAGGTTTTCATCCTTATAATTATGGTAAATTATTTGAGTCTGACTAAACATTTGAAGATTTATAAGCTTCTTTAATATATAAGAATTAAAGAATAATTTTATATAATTTGTTAAATTTAATGTTTCAATTATATAAGTTTAAGTTTTCCCAGTGTCTTAGCTTAATGTCATACCAAACTAATTTATTTTCAAAAGTGAAACTATAAATCTTTAGAGAATTTTCAATTGGTTTGCTGAATTAATGCTGTTCTACTAGATTTTGTGTACAGTGTGTCGTAATACTTTCAAAATCATATACTTCTACTTAATGAAGACGACCTCCTGCACCTCATATGAAGCAATTATTCAAACTCTTAACATATTCTGAGGTGCAAGAACCTGTTTTAGGTAGTTTTTAGGATAATTTTTCTCATTTGTTGCGAATTAAATTTAATGATAAAATATCTCTGCTCAACTTAGCACCGAAACCTCCAAAAATGAACAGATTTTCTTTCTAGTTGAATGATAAGCCAAAAGTTTCGATAGGCTATTAAAGCTAAGCAATATCCATTCTGTGCTATTAAGTATTTAAATCGAAGACTTCATTATTTATTTATTTTTCACCTCCAACTATATAAATAAATCTCTTATTATCAAAATGAGTTCTAGAATACTATCTAGAGTACTTAGTTTATCATTCTATTGTTTATTATTTGTTAAATTGCTAAAGTCTGTTTGCTAATTAGGAATTTTCTAATCCACCTACGATTAAAAGTTTATAATCATAAAGTTATTCTACATAACTCTATGCATCTACATTTTTCTTATATTAAGGTTAGGTTATTGCCTTTTAATCTCTAAAGTTATAGGTAACTAGACTATATTCATCTTTTAAGAATGTAGAGTAATTTTATTTCAGATAAACTAGGTTTGGTAAAATTTCGTATTTATAAACCATCAAAGGAATCTTGGAAGATAGCAAAGCTACGCTAAGATTTGCCTTTACTCTTAGTATTTTTCTTAAGGTTAAGATAGGGATTAAAAACTCTTTTTTTGATGTTTTTTCATTCATTTTATTTATTTTAAAACTACTAAAAATCCTCATTAACACTTTGTATTGAAAAAGCTTTGATAAAGAGTGCTGAATTTATTTGTTTTTTTGACAGATTAAATATTTTAATATCATAGATAAGAAAAATAAAAACAATGGTTGAAGGTTTCAAGTCAGGCTTCTATACCACCTTTTCCTAAACCAAAAAGGAAGGGAGGAAGCAAGAAACCAAGTCTTAATAATCTTAACAATCTTCTCTATCACAACCTTAACCAACATTGAACTAGCAACTTGGAATCTAACAAAACGAACGAAAGCCAACCTTGAAGAATATACACACGGAAACTCCAACCTCAAGCGAGAAACCAAGGAAACAGATGAAGTCTGTTCTCCACCAGGAGGTATCAGAGTTCAACCCTTCTGGCCAGATGAGCATGGAGTAGCTCATCAAAGTGGTACTGAACCTCCAGGAAGAGGTCAAGAGATTGAAGAAGGACAATGATATGTTGATGGCAAAGCTAGACCTAGCAGAAGGAATTGATTCAAGACTTATGTCCTAGGAAAGAGATCTTAACGCCTTTTGGAATATCACAAAGTCAGATTAACGAATCCTAAAATTAGCTTTAGAAACAGACTGAACTGGATAGCAGACTCGGAAAAGTAGAAGAGAAATTGTAAACTTTTAAGAAAGAGTAAAGCGAAACTGGAGCTATACAAATGGAAATTGAAGCCTAGAAAGAGCAAACAAATAAAGGAAAATAATTCAAAATAAAAAAGAAATGTTTCTGCTGTGGAAGCGTATGACATTTTATTCGGAAGTGTTAGAAATTCTAATAGAAATAAAGAAACTATTGCATACAAGAGCAACAAAAGAAGAAAAAAGAAGAAGCAAGAATGAAAATAATGTATTGCAACCCGGATGATTCAATATACAAGATTAAGATGGAACCATACCAAGTTAAAGGAGGGAAAACCTGAAAAAATCCGAGCTCCCAATCTCGCTAAAATTGGGTGACCCGAACTTTTATATTTAACAGCAGGGAGCATGAACTGCTGTATTCCTGACGGGGTTGGAAATCTCTAAAACGGAAAACTTAAAATTAATACTATTATTATTTGATATCATAGATAAGACAGATTATATGAAAAAACCTTATATCCAATTTTAGAATGTAAATATACTTGCTGAATGTTAAAAGGTATTAACAAAGAAATAGGTATTTTTAAGTTATTTAAATAATATAAGTTCAATAGAAGATATATAGAGTTAAATAAGATTAGGAAAATAGATAAAGTATATACAATTTTATTTATTAAGTACTTCATTAATCAATAACTCATATATCTACTTCTATTTATCATCTCTAAATTATTTCATATCAATTTAGATTATTAGTATATGAAGTTCATATGGAATTCCTAATGAGATAGATTAGTAGGTTTATTATATAATATAATCGAAAAACTTTAAACTGACATTATTGTGTAATATACTTTGCCTGTGTGATTATAGATAAAATATTAATTTAAAGTTCAAAAATACTAAAGAAGGAAATATAAAAAATATTTAGCTTCTCATTGAAATCTCAATGGTATTGTGAACGCAATGATCATTATTCTTTTAAAGATCATTTATTTAAGTGATACTTTAAAGGATAAAATTACAAAGAAAAATTTATTTATTAGAAAAAAGAGAGGAAAAACCCTTAAGTCAAATAATTTGCTTTAAAACTAGCATTTTATATTTTAGAAGTTCTACTATAATCAATAAAGTTAGCAATAGATAGTAAGATGTGAGGATAATTAAAAAAATTTGATATATTAAGTAAGCAGCATTCATTTTTGCCATTCTCCTTAAATTATTTCAAATAGTATAAATTGAAAACATGAAATTTAAAAATATTTATACTAAAAGATATATATTAAGTGATAAATGAATAAACCTTTATAACCACTATAACAGGTTTCCAAAAAGAGATATCTAATTTATCAATTATTTTTTTAATGATTCTTTCCAAGTATGTTTTATACATAAATCCTTTTAATTTAATTCTGGTTTTTAAAAGTTGGTCTAAATAATAGCAGCATACATAAATACATACATATAAGTAATTTAAACACTGTTTTATCTTTTATATTTTTGCATATGAATGAATCTTAATATATCCCTATGTGAGAAAAATAAATAATATAAAATATTTCTAATTAATTAGTAATCTTAATTTATGCTTTTTATTATATAATTGGCTGCTTTTAAAATATTCTATCCATATTTTAATAAACTTATAGATACAACCAAAAGTAAAAATAGATAGAAACTTATGTTAAATATTAATAAATTTAACTATGATAGAAATATAAGTTTTAATCTAGGAAATCTAAACTAAATTTAATTTTAGTTTTATTTCTTTTTTCATTTGATAAAATCTCTAAAATTATCTTGCAGGTAATCTACTTAGATTGTTTTCAATCTACTAAAACTCTTTTTTAATTAAATATTTAAACTCTTAACGGTTTAATTTCCTGTTTTATTAGCTATTAATTTTAAAGCAATCTATAATACTTGTATTTATTTATTTATAAGGTTTTTTAAGATAAATTACGTAATAAAATGATTTAGAAGAAAATTAAATTCTTAAAATTCTATTCCTCTGAAAAATAATTAGAAGTAAATTTAATTGAGTAAAGAAAAATAATTTCCACTGTATTAATCAATTAAGATTTTAAGCAAAATTATTCAATAGAAATTTAAATTTCTAATAGCAATAAATCGAAGTAAAAGAAGCTGATAGCTTTTGTACTTAAATAAAACAAATATATAATAAAAATCTGCTTATATCAGTAGGATTATAAAAAGAGTTAATAAAGATTTATTATTAATTAAGAGGATTAATAAATTTAAAACTTTGAAGTGTAGTTTCAGAGAAGTTTTCATAGAGCTTGCTTTAGTAGAAAAAGCATAGTATATAAAATTTCTGGAGTTAAATAGTTTAATGAGCTAGATGCTGATGTAGTAGAATGTGAAACTTTTTATATTAGAAATAGACATTTTAAAGCTATAAAATCTACATTAACACCTGGAAATATTTTGGAAGTGTACTATACAATAATAAAGCTTTTATGTTTGGAGGAGATAATAGAAATAATCAGAAAATGTTGGATATAATAAAGTAAAATGACAGCAAGAAAAATGAATGAATTCTATATGAGAAAAACTGACTAAAGAGGCTATGATAACTGCAATTTTAGTTTATTATCTTAATATTTGTTTATTTATTCAAATTTAACATAAGTAAACTCTTAAAAATGTGATTAATAGTAAATAGCAATCAGAGAAGATTGATATACTAAAGGATTGTTTGATTACATTTAACCGGTTTTAAGTAGGAATAAATTGTATTAGTTCAACTGAAAATCTAATTTATTCATCTATGATATTTTTAACTGAAGATGGAAGATAAAACTAGAGTAGTAGTAAAGCAAACGAAAGTTTTAAATTCTTAAATGAAATAAAATTAATTTATATATAGGTATTTAAATTTTAAGTATCTAATTCTGATTAAATAAGCATAGCAAATAAATCTTAAAATAAAGTTTATTCATTTAAAATCCATAGACACTTATTTTTTTAATATCTTTAGTTTTATTTTAAATACTTCAACTAACTATTATAATTAACTCCTCTTATATATTAAAAAATCTTATCAATTTTATAATGTTAATTAAGATGATTTTATCTAGCAATGAAGATTTCAGTGATATATATTTTTAAGTATATTGCTAATTTAATAAAAATGAAAAGATAATTAAGCACAAGTGAATAGTAATTAATAAACTAGTTAGTCAAATTAAAAAATGTGTTCTAATTTAATTGAAGATCACTTTTAAGGTAAAGTTGTAAAATTGAAAGTCTAAATAGAAATTTATTTTAAAGAGAATTTAATTTAACTTGAATAAATTGAGAGCTCGAAAAATGTAATGTATATTGTAAAATATGAAACTGGATGTACAACAAAATTTTACATTTCTTATACTAAAACAACTTCGTCATTTTTAAGATTTTCTTTTTATAAGTTTACATTTTAAAAATTTTAGATTATCTTTCAGTTAATATACAAATTTTTTATCTGAACTCTTTTTAAATTATTTTTAACTTATTAAATAAAATATAAAGTATACTATTTATCATCTAATTTTAGAGGTATAATACCTTAATTTTAAATAAATATGTGATTTTATTTCCATATAAGTCTGATATTCTATTATCCAATTAATATTTGTATCCTATCTTTTTAATTTTTTTCAGGCTTAATCTTAAATGCTTTTAGCATATGGTAATTTATCCCCAAAGCATCTTCTTCATTTACTACTTTATATTCCACTTTATACTCTCATTTAAATGTTGATATACTGCAAGCATATTTAATTATTTATTAAGATATAAGATTTTTTTAATAAATAAAGAAATACTAGTATTAGAGACTAGAAATAAAAAGGAGAATAAAATTAAAAAAAGTATCAAACCAATTTATTTGGTAAGAATAAAAAAATTAGAATATAGTAAATTAAAGAAGATTGAATAAGACTTAGATTTAACCTTGCAAATTTATAAAGGTTTAGATAGAATTTATTATCACTCAGTATTTCATTCTACGAAGTAAATTTCTAAATTTAGTTATAATAATTAAATATACTCAGACAAAAGAAATCACACTTATTCTTTTAGATTGTTTCTTAAGTTTAAGATTTAATGTGCTAATGAATTGGATATATATTTGAATAGCATACCTTTCTAAATTTATTTAGTTATCATTTGCTTGTAAGCTTTTATAATTTAATTTGAATCTAAAAAAATATTTCTCTAAAATTCTTTAAAGTCAATATAATAATAAAGAAAGGTATTTAGCAGATAAGATTGACTTATTAAATTTTATATCAAGATAAAGTTTTTTCTTTGATGAGATACTTTAATATGAATACTGAAAAAATGAAAATTCATAAGAATTATCTGATAATATACTTAGTGGAGCCCTAGACAAACTTATCATATTAAGATTTCCATACTTATAACCAACAAATTTTATAGAATTCTTTAAATATAAAATAAAAATCAATTAGAATTTAACTAAATATTAGTAACATTAAACAAGAGAGAGTTAGATAAATAGTAATCATATAAAAGCACAATGTGTATACATAGATAAATAAGCAGATTTAATTTGTTTGATACTTTTAAAATTTTATATCTTCTGGTAAATTAGTTAGTCTTTTAAGAACATTTATGGATGAATGGTAAAAATTGTAATTAAACTGTTTATTTGAGGTAAATAAAATTTTTATTTATTTATTATTCTTTTAATTAAAGTTTATCTACTAAGTTATGGAATGAGAATTAAATAAGGAAGCAATTATATTATAGCTATTTTATATTAGTAATAAATAGATAAATGACTTTTATTTTTTGAATGTCTAGCTTTATGTTTCTTTTATATCTCAAGAAGTTTAAAGATAAATTTTAGAAATAGGTTAAAGATTTGCTAAGTTGTTTTAAATGTCGGATATAACTAGATATAAAAACTTGCAATAACTCTTTTTAAATAATTTTAGAAATTTAATAAAGATATGATTATATGAAAACAACCATCTCAATATAAAATCATTTATTTATAGTTTTATATGATATAAGCCAAAAAAATATTAAAGCAATATATCTTAGGCAAGTTTTTAAGAGACAAAAGGAGATGGAAATTCTTTTAAATCTTTTTTAGAATTATAATTAACTAGCTTATGAAATCCATAAAGCACTTTAACTCTATCTTAACTGTAATATATAAATAATAAATACTTGTACTTGCTATTATTATAATACTTTTCTGAGATTTATAAATTATTAATAGCAACATTTTAAAAGATCTTATTTATAGGTATAACCATTAACAAATTTAAGATAATTATATAGAAACAAACTTTTGCTATCGCTTGTTATTTAAAAATTTTAATGTGTACCTTTAAGATTATTAGTTAGTCTAAAATTTCCCTAGCTATATGCAAGATATATATTTATTTAGTTTAAATAGTTATATACTTTACATGCTTAAGTTTACCCTCATTTAGACATAGATTAATTAAGCAATGTTTATTACCTTTTAGCTTAGTTCTTTTATCGTTATTTTGCTTATAACTTAAATACCTTTTCCTTTATAAATCATTTTAAATATGGGTCAAGTTCATCCTACCAAATCTAAAAAAATCCATCCTACTTAGGGAGAACGCTTGGTGCTAAATTTTCACGGATAAACTTGTTGTGGTGAATCAAATGGATTTGAAGATAGAGATTTGTAGTAAATACCACAATAATTAAGCGAAAAAGGAATAAAAGACTAGCAGTGAAAATAATGGATAGAGCTTTATAATAGCAATGTAAAGCCTCATACTAATAATTGTTGCTTAGTATTTTGATTAGTGGTTTTAGCTTAGACTGTTGTTCCGCTTTTCATTTATCCTTGTATTCCTTTTGGTAAATGTAGTAAATATCACAAAGAAATGAAACAGTGAATGTAAACAATTAATGAAGAACTTCCTCATGGAATGTATGTAAAAGCTTAAACAATGGTAGCATCAAGAGATAATACCACTGTAGAAGTTTCAACTCTTTCGTTTGCATTAACACCTGAGGAGTCGGAATTGCTGAAAAAGGAGCCAATAAGAGTGAATGAATGCTCATGTTGTGATATATGCCATAAGATCTGTCCATCTGAGAAACATCTAGCAATTTGAACAAAAAAATTAAATATGAATTATAATATTAATTCTACATGCTATCATCAAAGCTAAAATAGAGCTTATTCATTAATACCTATATTTAAATAACTTTAAATAGATAAATCATATAGCTAGATAATAAGGGGAATAAATTAGTATCATGATAGCTATAAATATATTTTGAAGCTGCTAGTTGAAACGCTTTACTAAGGATTAAGTTAAAAATTTAAAGTTTGCTGCCTCTTTTATTTACATGAAAAGAGAAGAGATTTAAAAAGAGTAATAAAAAGAAAATTAGAAGTTGCAAATAATTTTTTAAGATATATATTATAAAGTTTTATCATAAGGATAACTTTAATTAGATCTATTAATTATAGGTATATTTTCCTCTATTAAATAATACTTACATAATTTATTCAAGCATCTAAAAAATGTTTAGGTGGAATAAAAGAAATTTTATTTTTAATGGTTTTTTTATTAAATTTATTAGCAGGTGGATCAGATGTAAAAATCCAAAGCTTTGTATTATCAATGGAAGAAAATAAATAATAATCTTATTTAATCGTTAAATTCTTGAGAAATATCGTAAATTAAGTAGTTGATATTTCTATTTTAGTTTGAACCTTATGAGCTATATAATTATCCTTAATATCTGTTTAAAATTTCGATAAAATTACCTTCTTTGTTTATTTCGTAGATGAGGAAAAATAAATTAGATTGTTTATACTTTTTAGGTTATATTAAATATGTTAATAATAGATTAAAAAGTGTAGATAGTGATTCTGTATGATATATACCTATTTACATCGATATAAAATATATAAGTATTAAGTGTCTAGATAGGAAAAAACGTGATTAAATTACTAGGAATTATGATGAAAACTTTATAAGTTTACTTATAGAATTTTTAAGTGATATTGTGCATGTTAAGATAATAACTGGAAAGTTTATTATTCTATTTATTTCTTTAGTCATATAATATAAAAATTCTATTTCATTTATATCTAATAATCGCTTATTTATAAACTATCTTAATGAATATTCATTTACTAACTTAATAAGATTAAATTACTACTATTATATTGTGTCTTTCAAACTTTATTTATATATTATAGGTAAAAAATTAAATTGATTAAGATTTAAATTGATATAGCAATCATAGCAATATCATATTTATGTATTATAATGGAAATTATAAAGGAAATAGCAATCAATTCTTAATTAATAATTTATATTTACTCTAAAGTATCTAAATACTAAATTATTCTTATATTAACCATTATTAATTTAGCTTTATCAATATTTATAAAATAATTAAGTCATATAAATTATTTAAGAACTATATAAACTTATAAGCCTTTTTTCATTTAATGACTAAGCTTAGATCACTAAAATTACTAAAACTTCACTAAATTCTTAAATGCTTTTTACTATTTTTAAGTATTTTAAGCTATTAATGCTGAATAAACAAATAAATAGAGTAATTTTATTATAAATAGTTATTAAAGCATCATTATAAACTATTTATAAACTAAATTATTTAATAAAAAGGATAGAGAATTCAATAGATTAAGTTTAAGGGATAAATTGTTTCTAATGTAATTACCACTTAATATAATTAAAAAATAGTTTTAAAGCTTACTATTTTAATAAATTAAAAAAGTCACTAATTATTAAAGGTAGATTAAGCTTTATTTGACTTCAAAAAGATTCAATTTTTGTAATTTTTACTTTATATTAATTCCTAAATATATTATTAGAAGAGTTTAAATGTATTGCTAAAGATAAATGTAATATTATAAAAATCACCATAGTTGTTCGAAGGTGAACAACAAGGGACAGCTTCATCAGAGGTTGGGGAATATAAGTACCCATGATCGACTTTATGTCTTCCTCTGCTTTGGCTTGGCCTCGAGACATCTGCTAGTTTGACCTTCGGCACTGGCTTATTTTAATTTTTAATTCTGGAAATAAAAGGAAATTATTTTTGCGAGCTTCATCAGAGGTGGGGAATTTAAGTGCCCATAATTGACACATGTCGTCCTCTGCTTTGGTGATGCAATGAGACGTAACCCTGCCATGTCCTTGAATCTCCAACAAGTATTAAAGATTACGAGTATTCTAAAATTATATCAGTATTGAACATTTTTATCAGTACTGAATAATTATACCAGTATTGAACAAGGTTTATCAGTATCTGATAATTTTATCAGTAGCAAACATTCTTGTCAGTACGAAACATTTTTTAAAGAGCTGCGCACCAATGAGAGTGCTACGCGCTCTATAATCAAATTATTTATTTATTTATTGCTTTATAAAATTAAAATTACCCATAAATATTTTATATAGAGCTTATAATTAATATAATTATAAACCTCTCTCAAATCTAGTTTTGTAGTGATTTGAACCCACATAAAAGACTTTATTTTAGCATTATTATGAGCGGTTAAAATCAATTTATCTAAGTCAAAAATAAATGAAAGTTTTGAAATAAAAATAATAATTATAATTAGAAGGAGAATCCCTATTAAAGAGTTCAATTTTTAAAGAAAATTTAAGTTTTGAATTTGCTTAGATCTTCATTATCATGGGTTTTTTATTATTTAAAAAAAATTATCTTATTTTATTCCTTTAGACCAAATTCCAATCAATTTCCATTGAAGAAGTTTATTGCTTATTATATATAAGGAAGCTTTTATGTGGAGTATTTTTCTGTAAATCAAACCTTTTTAATTGCAATAAATCCTAAATAAATTTTTCCATTAATTTTCTATAATTCTATTTTCTTTTTGTCTAAATTGTTAGCATTTCGCATTTTGTGTCCTAGTCGATTGCAATATCAGTATATTATTACTCTTCAATAGATAAAATATTTTGTTGCAGGCTGTTGTTTTATTTGCCATGGGTTGTTTAGTATTTGGGACTGTCTAGCATAATGATTCAAGAATTTTAATATTTTCTAATTATCTGTTCTGTTTAAATAAATTTTCCCTTAAATTTGGGGCAATGATGAATTTAGAGCTGATTCCTATCGTAATGTTTAGTTTTCTATTTAAAAAATTTCTACAGAGTTTATTAAATCTTGAGGATGTTAAAAAGTTCATAAATAACCTTTGTTAATTTTTAATTATCCATCTGATGGAGATAAAGATTATTGGTCACTCATGTTTAGAATTATTAGGCTTTGTTAGAGGGGTCTGTTATGTCTTAGTTGCCATTTCATATTCTACTATAAAAAGTAGATTAGCGTGATTCTTCTTTTAAATAAGATCACTATATTTTAGTTAAATCTACCTTTATATTTAATAAAGCTTTCCTTGTTGCTTCCGAAATTGCTGATCATTTTTTCTTATTTTTCTCTTCAGCTCATTCTTGAATATATTCTCAATTTTTAGCGTATTTGGATACATTTAGTCTTAATCTAGTTAATTTTGTTTCAAAAATAGAAGATAATAAATATTATATTAAATGTTTTAATTTCCAAATAGTAGATTACTATTCAACAATATTTTCAATCTTTTCTATTTAGATAAATTGCAGGTATAAGATGAAGAAATGTCTGAAATTGACATTAAATCTTAACTTACATTATTATAAAATAAATAAGTTAGCAGACTTTGAAAAAAGAGTAATCCTTCTTTAATTTTAGTTAAATAAATAAATAAAACAAATGAATTGGATTATAGAGCGCGTAGCACTCTCGTTGGTGCGCAGTTCTTTAATTTAATGTCGAAAAAAACTTTATGGATCTCTCTATCTTTGTTTTCTCTTCCTGTTGTTCGTCCCTGTAATTTTTCCTTCCAAACCATAGGATGCAATATGCGATTACAGGTACATCTTTCTCCGACCTACGATGAAGAAAATTTCCTACTGGCATTCAGAGTTCTCCAGCTTGTTGAATCTTCCTCCTCTTGCTATTGATTTCTCTCCCTCCGATTTACCCTCCGTCCGCGCTCATTTTTTAGTTGCCTTACTGGACCTCCAAGCAGCGTCCGAAGGAAAGGTCTTTCCACCTTATTTAGGAATTTATATTTAATAAATATCTAAGAAATCTATGCATATTAATTTAGTAGCGTAGCTTATTAGCGATAAAAAAAGTTAATTTTTATTGTCAAATTTTAAGCTGAAAATTAATGGAATTGAATTATATCATATGTACTAGTGTAATTTCAGATCATATAAATCATTCTATTAAATGGAGAAATAGAAACAGATGAAATATATAAAATAGATTATCTCAAAGTAAATAGTGATAAACTTATTTTTTTATAATCTACTTTGTAGCTTCTGTGTAGTTGATATAATTTAATGTTAAATATTAGAGATATAAAACCTTCTAATAAAGCAGTCTATCGTTTTTAATTATATATTATATTAGATTTACTATATTTTATCGTTAGCATCTATAATTATAAAAGATTAAAATAAATCTTTAATATAACTATTTTATTATATATATTTTATAAAGGGTTTAGAGAGTAATAGTAGGAATCTTTATCTTAATTCTTGTTTTATTTCTTCCATATATCTGATATGATATATATATTTAATATAAAAATGAAGCTTTACTTAATTAAAATATTCAATGATACTATACACACCTATTATTTAATCATATATAATACATTATTAAGTAATTAGAGTTTATTAATTAGTTATTAGTGTAAATATACATCTATTAAAATATTAGGTATTCCTATATATAAGAAATATAGGACTATGAAAGCTTTGGAAGCTACAATGATGATGAAGAGAAAGATAAAACGGATATGGAGCAGGATAATTAATCAGGTAATATACTAAACTTACTAGTTAGCTATATGAAAATATAGTAAAATCATATTAATTATTACTATATTTTATTCTATCATCTTAGCTTTCATAGTTCTACATTAAGATAAAATATTGTTAATATATCCAATAATATATTTATATTGTCATTATATATTTAAATATTAGTTTCTTAGGTAGAAATATTTAAGCTTATTAAGAAGTTATATATACGATATTCAACTTAGAATAATATAATAGTATATAAAAAGTTTTAAATCTAATCATAATTATTATCTATTATGATATATAATAATACCATAATTTAAAAGATGCTTATATTATAGAGTGCTAACACTTCGATGGCGTTAAGCTATTTTAATAAAAATCCTTTATTTCTAAAAATATACTTCATTGAAGTCTTCTCCAGTGCTTGCATTTCCTTGTGAGTCTAGCCTTCTATAGGGTCATGATTAGAATGTTATCCTAATAAAACTTAATATCTGGTATCTCTAAACATTATCGTTATTCGATGCTCCAGTTTTGCTACTGCCAAGATTTTAGTTAGATTATTTGCACACAAGAACTTCTGAAAACAGAATTTTAGTCAAAACAGTTAGAGTATTGTTCTACCAACTTAAATAAATTTATATAATAACTTATATTAATTAATCAAAAATAATGAGTAAAATTTCTTTAAAATGAAGAAACTAATCTAGGCTACAAAATTATAATAAATTAATAAATTAACATGATAATATCGTTAAAAAATAACTATTAATGCTAATTTAAGTTTTCTCATAAATTATTTTGTTTTAAAATAGACATCAAGACATACTAGCTTTTTCAAATGGATAGTCTTCTTTATATCAAATTATTCTCGAATCTAGTTGTAAATAATACAATCTTCTAAAATAAAATCTAAAAAAATAATAATTGAAAAATTAGTGCCCTACTATAACATTTTCGTACTGATAGCAAGAACTCTCGGAAAAGTTAGCCATCTCTTTTCCCGAACTGAGGCTGACATTCATATTTTTTACTATTTAATAATAATTTTTTTTTCCTAAATGCCATTTATCAAAAGCAAAAGATTAATATAATTTAAGTGACTCTTCTATTTATAAATGAAATAAAAAATTCTATAAACTTTATTGTGAATTTAATTAAAGATTTGCTTATGAATTCCACATAAACTTAAGAAACAACTATCTTAACTTCTATATATAATAAATGGTTATCCTTGCCATTCTTGTTCTAAACTTAGAAGACTACTATTAAAAAAATGTTAAACCGCCTTATTTATAGTTATAGTCATTAGCAAATTTAATATATTTTAAATTTTAAAACTTCATCTATCCTTCATCTCTTCAAATTTTTCAGCATTTTAAAGATTCTTAACTTCCATTCTACTCTAAATTCTTTCCAGTTAATAAAAAAGCAATATTTTTATTTTTCTAGTTAGTCACATGCATTTCCTTCTTATTTTTATCCTTGATTAAAGTCTAAGCTGATAAATTTTAGTAAAGAGACGTTTATTACATTTTAACTTATTTATTACCTTTAATTAATTAATTTATAGCTTAAAATAATTTTTACTTATAAATAATTTTAATTATAACTCAAGTTCATCCTGAAACATTCCGAGCTTTCACTTTATTGAGGTGAAGCGCTTAGTGTTAAATTTTCAAGGATAAACTTTTTGTTGTAAATCGGATGGATTTGACAATTAAGATTTGCTGCAATTACCCTAGAATTAAGATTAAAAGGAATAATAGAGTAACAGTAAAGATAGTGGATAGAACTTTATAACAGAGATGTAAGACCTCATAGTAATGCCTTTTTGCTGATATGTTTAATTTGTAAACTTATCTGTTTTAATTATTCCAACTTTCATACTTCTATGCTTACCTGTCGGTAAATGAATTAAATATCACTAAAGAATGAAAAATTGGTTACAAACAAATAACGAATAACTTCCTCAAGGAATGTAAGTTAAAGCTTAAACATTCATATCAGACAGAAATCCCAAAAATAGTCACCCTAAAATCTCTCTTTTGCTTTACTCCAGAAGAGTTTGAAAAATTGAGATAGGAGCCTATAAAAAAGAACATATTTGACTGATGCGATTTTATTTATACAAGTTTACCAATTTTCAAACATTTAATAGAAAATAAAATATTAATTTAAACAGTTATCAACAATTAAAGAGAGCTATCTATTAAACTATTTAGGATTTTAAAATTAAAAATGATAAACCAATATATATTTGTATCTTAGAGATAAACAATCATACTATTAATCATTCACTTTTAAAATGTATAATCTCTAATTAAGTTTATTTATATATTAATTATACCTTTATTAATGTTCTTTTACATTAGGAAATTAAATTGGATAATTTCTCGTAATCTGATTATCTAAATTAATAAAAGAGTAGTCTGTCTATTATATTAGTTGATAGAGATATTAATTTTAAAGTTTTATTTTTAGACAAAAGAATCTACTTAGTAGGTTCTATTAGTTTGTATAAACTTAGATATTATAAATAAACTTAAATATAGCTTTTATTTTATCCATAATGAAATAAATTAACTAATGTCCTAAATTAAAGTTTATTATACTAAACATGCATAGTAAATTAACTTAGAGCCATTTGATTTATGAGTAAAAATTAAGATTCTTAATGTCTATACTTAGAAGATAAATATAAATAAAATTGATACTTATTTAGAAAAAGTGAAGTTTAAAAGTTAAATTAAGGAGATAAAGCACTCTTAAATAAATTGTATGAAGGAATATTAATTTTAAATCCTTAAGCTGATTGAAACTTAAATTATAATGATGTTATGATAAAATAAACAATTAAAAAAGTTGATCCTTTAGAATAATTTATTACAAAAGCTTTTCTTTTTATTTTAGTACGTGTAAATTTAAGAAAGATTATATAATAAACTTTTTCAAAAATAGAATTCTTCCAATTTAAATTTGGAAGAGA
The DNA here is from genome assembly GCA_946699065.1 of Loxodes magnus. Lineage (NCBI taxonomy): Eukaryota > Ciliophora > Karyorelictea > Loxodida > Loxodidae > Loxodes > Loxodes magnus. Next base: position 41,167 of record CAMPDV010000897.1, read on the forward strand.
AAAATTAGAAAATGTGAAATAGAAAAAATTAAAATGTAGAAAAAAGAAGAAACAAATCTTTAGAACTCTGATGTGAGAGATTATATTAAGTGAATAAATAAGCATAACTTACTTATTTAAAGTATACATTGAGATTAAAGCCATCAGATCAATAATTATTATAATTAATTTTTTAATTTTAAGTTCTTTGAGTAGCCTTACAAGCTTAGGGATATGTAATTTAGTTATTTTTCCCTTTTATTTAATTCTAGTTAAATAAATAGAAAATTTAAAATTACTTGACTGAAGTTATTTTAGTAACCGAATTTCTAGAAATAACTAATTTAAGCATATACTTCTATAATTTTTATTTTATAACAATTATATCAAAAAACTAACTAAAAACTAAAATCAAAAGGTTCTACTTAAGCAATATTAGTTTATCTTATATCTTAGAGATTTATATTATTATAAGCTATTGCTTAAATAGGATTTTTTTATTCAATTCATTTAAATTTGAATATAATAAAGCTTTATGATTTTTGATTTTGAGGATTAAAAAAATGCAAATAATAATTCCCTTAAATCTAGTGATAGATGATTAGCTAGCTATTTTAAAATAATACATATCTTTTTATCTTTAGTAAATACATTTTAAACTCTAATAAATATCATCCATTTTGCTAGTTCTAGAATAATTATTATTAACTAAATGTGAATATAAAGGAAATAGCAATTATTATAACTTTTTAAAATAATAAAGATAATAAGCATTAATATTAATAGCTATGAGTAATAAGCTTAAGTTTAGAAATATTTATTATCTATGATATAAACGTATTATTTGATTTAGACTATGCTTCTATTTTTAATCATTAAGCATCTTATGCATATTATAACCTTTATTTTTAAGATATCTCTGAAATTATCAATTATCTTAAGTCCATTTGTTTTACTCATTTTTTTAATTATATTCTAGGCAAATTTTAAAGAATGAATTTGATTTGCTACTTCCTAGAAATTATAAGCTGAACATAGATTAAATATTTATTAGGTAAATTATAAAACTTTAGAACCTTAGCTAAATAAAATTAAATCCAAGCTAAAAAATACTAGTATAAGCATTAATTAGAATTGTGCTTATCATTACTAAAGTTAACGATAAACAATTAAGTTTAATTCTTAGCAAATCTTAGTTCTAAGTTTAATAGAAAGATAGTATTAACTTAATAAAAGCATAAATAAACTTCATTTTGATTATATTTCTAAGTTCTGTAAAATATATAAAAGCTTAGTTTACTAGACTATGAAAATTAATGATAATTAGATATAAAAATTAATTAATAATCTAGATGTTTAGAGAGTAATAATAAGATAGTATGAACTTAATTATTAAATTAAAATAGCTTTAATTATAACTCATTCAGTCACAAATATAAATGAATAGGTTAGTGATGCTAACTTTAGTTTATATAAGGATAAATTGAAGAAAGAATGATTATTTTAAGTTTTAATTAAGTTACTATAGACTAACAAAAACGAAACTAATTATTACTTATCTTGGTTATTTTATTAAGAACCAATAAAGGAATTGATAGCTTATTTGTATGCTAAAATAAATGATGATAGAATTATTTATTTAGATGCAATGAAATTATAATTATACAATAACTTTGTCTATTTCTATTTATTTAAGTTGTAAACTAAATTTTCAATCAAATAATTTAGCTTCTACTAAATTATGCCTTTCATTTCAGATTTATTATATTCTAAAATTAAAAGTTAGATTACTAAGCTTTTGGCTTGATATTTTAGATTTGCTAATGATTTTATTCTCATAAATCAGTTAAACAGTTTAATTATTAAAGACGATGCGTCTACACTTTTCTCCTAGTCTATTCATAAATTATTTATCTTAAATAAAACTATTTCTTTTTAAAGTTAATTTAAACTTTGATCTTTCTTAACGGAATTCTGCTTATTAATAAAGATAAACTTTTGAGTCTATTTAAACTATTATAAGTCACCTTTGAGCTATAGAAATATAAAGAAAAGAGATTTATTTTACTAGAAACAATTAAATGTTTTAATTTTATATTTTTAAGTTCTCCCAGTGTCTTAGCTTAATGTCATAGCAAACTAATTTGTTTCCAAACGTGAAACTATAAATCTTCAGTAAATTTTCCATTGGCTTGGTGAATTAGTACTATGCCACTAAATTTTCTGAACAATGTGTTGAAATGCTTTCAAAATCATATATTTCTACCTAACAAAGACTTCCTCCTGCACCTCATATGAAGCAATTGTTTAAACTCTTAACATATTATGACGAGCAAGAACCATGTTTAGGTAGTTTTTAAGGCTAGTTTACTCATTAATTTTGAATTAAATTGAAAGATTAAATATCGCTGGTTGATACTGAGTTGTAGCCTCCAAAAATATACAAATTTTCTTTTTAATTGAATGATAGGCCAAAAGTTCTGATGGGATATTAAAGCTCAGCAATATCCATCCTGTGCTATTAAGTATTTAAATCGAAGACTTCGCAATTTTTTTAATTTTCGCCTCCAATTATATAGATAAACCTCTTATTATCAAAATTAGTTCTAGAATACTATCTAGAGTACTTAGTTTATCATTCCTTTTATTATTTCTTGCTAAATAGCTAAAATCTGTTTGCTAATTACGATTTTTCTACTCCACCTACTATTGAAAGTTTATAATCCTAAAGTTACTCTACATAAGTATATTCATCTACAGTTTTCTGATATTAACTTTAAGTTATTGCTTTTTAAGCTCTAAAGCTATAGGTAACTAGATTATATTCATCTTTTAAGAATGTTGAGTAGTTTTGATTCAGGTAAATTAGATTAGGTAAAATTTCGTATTTATAAACCATCAAAGGAATCCTGGCGGACAATAATGAAACGTTGAGGTTAGCATTTGCTCTAAGTATTTTTCTTAAGTATAATATAGGGATTAAAAACTCTTATTTAGATATTTTTTCATTCATTTTATCTCAATCAAAACTAAATAAAAATTATTCAAAAACACTTACATCAAGGATGCTTAAATAAATAGTGTTAAATGTAGTTAAGCTTTGGTTTCTAAAATTAGCTTAAAATCACATATCAGACAGCTATGATAAAAAAGCCAAAAAATATATTTAGAATGGAAATAAACTTGGTTGAACGTTAAAAAGGTAATAATAAAGAAATAGGAAGCTTAAGCTATTTTATTAATATAAGTTTGCTTACTAGAAGCTATATAGTTAAATAAGGCTTAGGTTAAAGAATGGATAAAAGAAATAAAATAGAGGATAATAGAAATAAGATTAAGAAATAAATAAAGTCACACAATTTAATTTATTTAGCTCTCACTAATAATCAACTATATAACTATTTCTATCTGTTTCCTTTTTACTTTATCTATTTAAGCTTTATACAGCAAATCTACCTGCTTTAGCTTATTATCTTTACTTTTCTAAAGCTAAATTATTTCGTTCTTACTTTTACACTCAGTCACTTCCCTCCCTTAACTGTTCTAGCTTTCTTTTGGAAGATAAATTTATTTATAAGATAAAGGTGTAAGACATAATTTTATAAAGCAAGGATATGACTAAGAAAATTAAAGTTAGAGTTTAGACAAGTTTAATCTTTATTATGAGATATAAAGAAAAATCAGAAGTTTAAATATAAAACAAATAATAATAAAAAAGGGTTTATTGGTTTAAACAATTAAATTAAACACTTCTATTTACTTTAAATAGGGTTATTGTAATTATAATTATAAAATATATGGAGAATCATTAAGAATATACGATAGATGATATTCTTAATCTTCTAAAAGCAAAAGGAGCTGGAACGGATTCTAAATCTAAAATTAGAATTTGAGACTCAGACCAAAATTTTAAAAAATGTATTGGAAAGTATAGAGAAATAAAGTAAAATGAGCATAGATCTATTTTATAAATCAGCATAGAAAATAAATATTACGCTCTTAAAATTTTAACCTGGAATAATTAAATAAAATAGGAAATTATTAATAATTTCTATAATGATTGTCTAGCTCTTACAACTGTTTAGGACTAACGAGTTTTAAATATTAAAGGAGTTATTATCGATACTTAAGATTAAGAAAAAATTTGCCTTTGTCATTATACAGACTGGTGTGAAAAAGGAAATTTACATGATTTAATAGAGAATAAAAGTTTATTTAAAGAAATACCCCCCTTATCTCCTTAGCTATACTTAGAAAAAATACAGCTAAGCTTAAAAATTTCATATGGGTTACAAGCTATACATTAAGTTGATTAATTTCATGGAAATTTTGATTCATTAAACATTTTAATTGATGAAAACAACGAGCCTAAGATTGACTGCTTAGCCTTTACTTAAGATGCTTATAATCGTTAGAAATTACGTGACCATTTAATGACGTATAAATTTGCACCAGGATGATTCAATCTACAAGATAAAAAGCCAAATGATATTTGAGGACTTGCATGTATTGTCATTGAGATATTTAACGAAAAAAATCCTTTTTCTGTAAAAGAAATAAAATTAATCAGTAATTAAACTGGAGGCAGTAAGATACCATAATTTTCAGATGAATTCCTTTAAAGCAACGAAATAAAATAATATCTTAAAGAATGATTTAGTGAAGAACCAAAATAAAGACCATAAGTCTCATAATTTATATAGCATCTTGACTGTATTAAATAAGTAATACAATAGAAATTTCCCTATTAACTAAAAGTAGAAGACACTTAAAAGGTTAAAAATCAAAAAAAATTGACCTTAAATCCTATATGAAAAAACTAAGCTCAATTGTTAAACAATATGCAAGAGTAATATCCATTTGTTAGCTTTTTAAAGGATTAAAGTACCTTAATTATAATGGAAAATAATACTTTTAAAGAAATAAAACTGGCAGCAAATGAGATAAAAATGGACAATGAAAGCTAAATCTATTATACAAATGATTACATTTATGTTTCAGGTGGAAATATATAAGGATAATATGCTCAAAACTTTTAGAAAATTTCGAAGAAAAATTTTAGTGTAGTAAACAGCTGTTAGCTGCAAATTCAAAAGAACAATCACAGAATGATGCAAATAAAAAAGGAAGATAAATTTTTTATTTATATAATTCCTAGTAGCAATACACATAAAAGAGCGGGATAAATAGAAATGGTGGATTGTCAAACTCTTTAGAGAGAAATGATTAATCAATAAATTAAAAAATACCATTGTAAGCAATGCCAAAAAAATCAAATTGAAGAAGAATTGATTAAGATTAAAAAAAGAATCGGAAAGCAAGAAGCATTTGAATTGGATGATTAAATACCGCATTCTTAAAAGTATTAATTAAAAGAAATTATGAAAGATTCTTAACTGCAATTAGTATAAGATCAAAATGGAATTACATATATGTTTGGAAAAAATGTTTAGGGAGTTAAACAATTAAAATGAAGGGGAAATTAAGAATAAATCAATGATCTATCTTAAAAAAATTATCCAGGAGAAGCCTACTAGCAAAGTCCAATCATTTATAAAAAGAAAATATACATTTATGATGGTAAGAATATTAACATCTATGATATTAACAAACAAGATTGAGAGTTATAATAAATTAAGTAGAATAAAAGGTAAATGCCTGCCAATTAACATTCCAAAATGAATTATTTTTTAAGCTAATTATGGATAAATAAATATTAAGTAAATTAAGAAAAAATAACATTTGAGGATATAGAAACTCGCCTTAAGATAGTAGGAGCAAAAAAAGGTTAGAAGGCATAAATAATAATTTGGTAATATAGTGATTTAATTCCTAATATAGAGTACCTTAAATAACTTTAGACCTTAGGAATAGGAGGATTTGGTTCTGTTTTTTTATTAAATATTGCTGGAAGAGACTACGCTTTTAAAATAATAGGGTCATAAGATATTAAAAAAAATAATACAAAGTATACTATAACTTCTTAAAGAAAGCTTATTTAATAAATTTTACTAAGAAGCTTCTATAACGAATTTAAGGCTCTTTTGTCTGTCAATCATCCTAGAGTATTGAGACTTATAGGAGTGGTAGCTGAAAAAATAGACTAAAATAACTACAATTTATGTCTAATTACCGAGTACATAAAAGAAGGAAGCTTATATGAAGCCATAAAGAAAAAGCTGTTTAATTAATATTACAAAGATCATTAAATTAGATTTTATAAAAAACTAATACTTATAGATCAGATTGCTGAAGGGCTTTAAGCTATTCACTCAGCTGAATTAATTCATAGAGATATTAAGTCTCTAAATATCCTTTTAGATGAAAATCTAAATCCTTATATAATTGATTTAGGATTGGCAATCTAGGATAAATATGAGAATAATGCCAAACCGCAAGGGTCAACATAATGAATGGCACCAGAAACATTTAGCACTAAAGCAAGTTACAAAAGCGATATTTGAGCTCTTTCATGCGTTGCAGTTGAAATTTTAAATGAAAGTCTTCCATATCCAAATATGGATAATTAAAAAGTCAAAGATTATGTTTGCGAATAAAAGGGAATTCCTTAATTTTCTGAAGAGATATCTTCTAAACCTTAGCTTCAAAAACTTCTATAAGCCGCATTTAAATATAATCCAGAAGATAGACCAGATATAAAAGAATTCAGAAGTCAATTATAAAAAATAATTATTGAAAACGATCCATTTAATAAAACTTTACCTGATATAGAAGAGTAAGATATTACCTTAGAATAAACTTAAAAAACTATAAACTAGAATGATATTCAAAATAATTAAGGCTAATAAGAAAATAAGAATGAATAATAGTAAATAAGTAATACTGAAAGTCAAATATAGCAGGAGCCAAAGACTATATAAGACAAAGTCAAAGAATTATTAGAATTTTTAAAGAAAAATGGATTAGGTGAAGATGATAAATCCTAGATAAGATGGATAAAATTCGAAGAATTAATACCTGATTAAGATACTCTTAATAAATTACAAATATTGGAAAAAGATAAATCAGCTGTTGTTTACTTAATTAATATAAATGGTCTCGATTACACTTTAAAGATTCAGATATATATTGAAAATGAAGATTCTTAATCTTATATTGAAAGATTCTACGACGAATGCAAGGCTTTATTATCAGTAAATCATTAAAAAGTTTTAAGATTCGTAGGAGTAGTAATAGATACTTCCTAAGAAAATAATTATCGCTTTTGCATACTTGCCAATTTTTTTTCAAAAGGCAGGTTAAGTTAGATAATTTAGAATAAGTAACTCTTTGACGACATGAAATAAAGCAATCCTTTATTGATAACCTATAGAAAGTTGCTATTACTTGATCAAATTGCAGAGGGTTTGCAAGCTATTCATTCTGCGGACCTGGTACATAGAAATATTAGATCCTCCAAAATATTATTAGATGATAATTGGTCTCCTAAAATTACGGGACTATGCTCTATTTTCAAGAGCCAAGAGTCGTAAATATTAACTTATGAAACCTGTTAATGAGCAGCGCCTGAGTAATTTTAAAAAAGATCTAGTAAAGAAAGTGATATCTGATCTTTAGCATGTGTTGCTTTGGAGATTTTCAATGAAGACTTTCTATATCCTGGTCTTAAAACTATAGAATAAATAAAAGAGCATGTATATGAAAAAGGATTAATTCCAGAGTTTTCAGATGAAATTAAAAAGGAACAAGCTCTTAATCAAATTCTTAGTAAGTCTTTTAGTATTGATCCGAAATAGAGGCCTAATATAGAAGAATTTAGAAGAATCACCGAATTTCTAAAAAGTGAATGGAAGTAAAAAATTTAAACCTAGTAACTTAGCTCTTCTTCTGTTAATAATCAATAAAGCTAATAAGAATAAAAATTTGAAGAAAATATAGAAGGATAGGAAGAATAGTTAGCGATAGAAAGTAAGGAAATTAAATCTTAAGAATTAACACCCAAGCAGGAAATATCCTTTGAAGAAGTTATGCAATTTTTGATTTTAAATGGAGCAAGTGAAGATAAAAGAACATTAATAAAGTTATGAAAATATGAAGAGCTGATTCCTAATTAAAAAGCTTTTAAAAATCTAACCAAACTTAGATAGTCTATAATAGATCCAGTTTATTTGATAGAAATAAACGGAATAAAGTATGTGTTCCATATGCTTGATTAGAAAAAAACAAACTAACAAAAGATTTAAGAATTTTACGAAAATTGTAAAATGCTACTGTCCATCAATCATCCTAGAATTATAAGGCTTGCCGGAGTGGTTACTGATACATCTTCTGAAGAAGAAGGTCGTTTTTGTATGCTTTCTCACTATTAAGCAAAAGGGAATTTAAGAGGATAAATATAGCAAGAAAAACTTCTAATCGAATATTAAAAAGGATCAGCAATAAGATTTTAAAAGAAATTAATTATGCTAGGACAAATTGCTGAAGGTTTATAAGCCATTCACGCTCAAGATATGATTCACTAAAATTTCAGATCATATAATATCCTTTTGAACGAAAACTACTCAGTAACTATAAAAGGAATTTGAAATGATTAATAGCAAATTACTAAATGCTATGAAAATAATTAATGGTTGGCACCTGAATCATTTTAATTAAAAATTACAAAAGAGAGCAATATATGGTCACTTGGATGCATAGCGGTCGAGATATTTAATGAAAGCCTTCCTTATCCTTAGCTGAAAAATTATAATTAAGTTAAAGAACATGTTTCAAACAAATAAGCAATACCTTAATTTTCAGAGGAAGTTGCATAGAATGAAAAACTAAAGTCACTTTTGGAAAGATCTTTAAAATTAAAACCTGAGGATAGAATAGATATTTTAGACTTTATAAATGAAGTAGAGCAACTTAAGACTGAGTAAGCAAAATATTTAAGCACTACTTAGAATAATTAATAACCTTCTCAATCTGAGCAATCTTTAAAGTAAATGCTCTAAAACTAGAGTCAATAAAAATAATCACAATAATAAACTACATTTAACCTAGCTATAGATGCTTAAGATAAATAAAACAACGACTAAGATCGAAATAACTAAGAAGAAAGTAAGGTAGATTCTTGAGCTGTTGAAATATGAATTTATATTTTAAATATATTTTATAATTATTAACTAATGTCTTCTTTAATAATTATTTATAGTCACCCTTAATTATCTCTAGTCAATCTTTTATTTATAAGGTAAGGTAAATTCTTCATTTTTGTAAGCTGAATATAATTATGTTTATTTTAAGTTGAACCAGAGGAATTTTATCCTTCAGCTACAGAAGCACTCATAACTTTTCATAGTAAAACTTTATCTTTTGGTTTATCTTTTTAGAGCTTCAAAGGAATTAATATATATAGAGATATTTCCTTAGAAGCTCATATTTTAATTTTACCTTAATAAGCATTTTCGAGATATATAAGTACACTCTTTAGCACTTTCATAATTTATAATTAAAAAGCTTTATCTATTAAATAAACTAAGAAGCCTTCAATTAGTTAAATATAGCCTTATCACTTCATATTATTATATAAGCATAAACTAAGATTTATAGGAAAAAGCAGAGCAAATAAAACTAAGATCCTTTGATTAAATTTTTAAATTACATTGCTAGAAGATAAAAAGGAAAATGCTTTTCTAGCCTTTTATTTTAATTAGATTATAAGGTTAATAGTTGCTTTTCCATTGAAACTAGATAAATTTTATTAAAGATAAGGATTCTAAATTAAGGAGCGCTAATTAACTTTTCCTTAAATAATCCTTTTTCTCTATACTCTCATAATTTTTTATGGAGCTGTGTGAGATTTAACAATATCACTTGAGGCTTCAAATAGTAAATTTACAAGTTATTATCTTCGCTTTTTAGAAATAATTTGTTCTACTTTTTCTCCTTCAAGCATCTTAAAAGCATAGCATATTATCTACTTCTATTTGCATCTTTAATCTGGTGGCTAAAATTAAAAAATACCTTTCTTCATAATTCTTATTTTTAGTTATCCATTCCATTTAATAATCATAGCTTTATAAGATTCTTTTATACAAGAAATATTTATCCGTACTATAATCTAAAGCTTAGATATTGGAGTATTGCTTATACAGGAAAACACTCTTTTAGTATATAGCTAATTTGATTTATATTGTAATTAAACTAGCAAAAGATTATCAAAAGATATATTAGTCAGAATGTAATCAATAGGATAGAAAGAGGTTATTGAATGATTGAGCAATTTTAACTATTGTGGTTAGAAATATCTTTAAGTTAATATAAATTGAACGATTTATGAATGGATGAAGGTGAAGGAATCGCATTTAGATGTTGTAGAGAATTCTTTTTTTTGGGTAAGATGAAAATTGAAAAATAAGAGATAAGCAAGCTTTATTGAACCAATGGCTAGTGGAGTTATTAAGGTAATAACTTCAACCTTATTTATCTGGTAAAACTCAACCATAACAAATTCTAAATAATTTAAAACAAACAGTTGGACGTCTTTTTTATAAGCAGCTTATTGTTGGCTGATAACTAGAAACTTATCCATTTTAATAAAAGGTAGAACAAACCTTAAAATCCTATAAAAGTATAATATAAATTAAAATTATTCTCTTATCAATAAATTAAAGCTTAATATCTATAAACATTCTGGAATTAATAAAATATCAATATGTTGAAGAAGATAGATATAAGTACATTTAACTCTTCATAATACAAAGGTTATTTCAATTGCTATTTTAAAGAAAATCGAAATCCATTTCAACAAAGGATCTCTAGATTTTAAGCATTGAAGGAATAAAATTTAGATTCTATCATTTTAATAACCAAACGAGTTAGATAAGACTTAGTTATATTATAATCTATGAATCCTTAATTATCAGTCCTTACATCAATTCTAATAACTTATTAACAAGCATTTTATCTTTATTATTCGTTAATTTGCAAATAGCTTTTAAATGAGTATTTAAGTATTATAAATAATAAAATTGAGCAATGCTGTAAATCTTATAAAATCTGAGAATTAGATTTAAATATATAAGCCAATTAGCAGGGAAAAGAAAGTTAAGATAAAAGCTAGTAAATGGTCGAAACTAACTGAAAGATTAAGAAATCAAAAGATATAGAAATAAATAAAAAAGAGTCTATAAGTATAAGCGACACTAGCAACCGATGTTTGAATCAATATCTAAAAGCAACACTAAGAGATACATAGGATTTAGTAATGAGCAGCATTAAAATAGCTTAATATCTATATTTAATAAACAGGTTTAAATTAGCAAAGTCTAGTTATTAATCTATGTTTATTTTATATTAATAAGCATAATGTCTTTAAAAAATATTTTAGTGATATAAGGAAAATTTATACCTTTAAGCTTATAAAGGTGTAATTTAAATTTCTAGGGGGAATAGAAGGCTATAATTTAAGACTGAGAGTTAAATGAGAAAGAATATTAATATTAAGTGTAAAGGCCTGAATATAGCATGATAGACATGCTTATTTAAATATATTTCAAGAATATCCTATCTTGTAAGTCAATAACCAAATTTAATTGAAAATGAATAATCAAGCATACCAAATATTTTGCTTATTAAATTAAATGAAGAATTAGCAGACAAAGTAGGTCATACAGTCTAGGTATTATGAAGTGAATAAATGAATAATGACAAAAGCAATAGTTAAATACACCTAGACATAAGGATCTGATGAGTTATATGTATAAATAGCTTTTTCTAAATTAAAATTAATAAATATAATAAATCCTTAAAGCTGAATAGCTTTTCAGTCTAATTATACGAATGCTATAAGCTTCTAATATTATGATACATATTTAAATCTTCTTACTAGGCTTTTGGAAAGAAAAGTTATTATAATTTAGCATTTACATTAGCAGTGGAAGGAAGGATAACTTAAAGCAAGATAAAGGGATTCAGCATAAAATAACTTAAAAATGCGTCTTAGAGGCATTAGATCTAAAGAAATTATATAAATAAATTTAAAGTTAAATAAAATGAAATAAATTAGGATTTTGAAAGGAAATACTTAGTAATTGATAAATAAATATATAATTAGAATGCAAACCTGCTAGGAATTTATTTCAGTGTCATATTAGCAATTATAACAGTATTTTAGCTGCGACTTCTCGAATTAACATAAGAATGTGCTGGTTTACGCGTGAGATTGGAGATAAAATGTTTTTATAAATTTAAAAGGAAAAAAATTCTAGTGAGTAGATTTCCTTGCTTCTTATACCACAAAACTAAAAAATCCTATTTAGGAAGTGAAAAGAGTATAATAACTGCCCATTAAAAAGAGCAAGATAATTAAAGCCTTAACCAACTTTTACATATAAAGTTCATACAATTGAAATAAAGCCAAATTAAAAGGATGAAATTATGAATTTAAGTATTAAAAGGCCCAATAAAGTTACTTACATTTTAAATATTAAACTTTCACACTAAGAATAGATAAGCTTATTAAATCAAATTAAAAATAACTTAAAAATCGCTATATATAAAATGATTTTAATCAAATAAAGTTTGATTATACTAATGCAAAAGTTCTTATTTTTAAATTCTATAATAGCAAGAGTTTAAGAAAGATTATTATTTTGACTCCAAAAAACAAGTCTTAGCTTCCTAATCGTCTTTGAAGATAAGAATAAACTCGAGTTTTGAGTATAATTTATTAGATGAATTTACTCTTCCTTTTATATTATTTATATCAAATTTTCGTCTTAAACTCTTTTTCGATATAGTTAGTATACAAAACTCTATTTATATGTCAATTGCATTTCCTTTATATGTCTTTCAGAGAATGAAGTTGATCAAATTTATATGAGGACACTCAAATGATTTTCTACTTGATATGCACTATATTTATTATAGGCCTTAAAGTCCAAATCCTCTAGCTATTAATCTTTCAGATTTAGTTTTCGCATACTAGCTTGAAATCTAACTACTTTCAATTCTTAAAGGGTCTATTTTCTATTCTAATTATATTAAATATTACCTTCAAAAAATACTGAAGGAATGTTGAAATTTAAGTAGTTGGAGATTAAATAATTTCATAGTTTAAATCGAGAAAAAAGTTGTAAAGGCCCAATTTAAAGGACGTTTAATTAGATATTAATAAAAATGGTTGAATCCACTCTTGGAAACTTGTTTGTGGAAAAATCTAGTGAAGGATAGTTGAAATAAATTACTTGGAGTGATATTAAACGCAAAGATGCCAACTGTGTGGCTATTTTTTTCACTGCTTGGGATTGTGAACCTTGCAGAGCTTTTGATGAAAAGTTAGTGAATTTCTTCAAAAAGGTTAACGAAAATTATTTAAACCTTGAGCTTATTACTATTGCGACTGATTTCACTGAAAAGGAATGGAATAAAACTTATGAGCATCATATTTGGCCTGCTATTCCTATGGTTGATGGCAGAATTATCCCTTTGAAACGAAAACTAGAAGTCTTTGGAATTCCATCAGTCGTTGTGCTGAGTAATGTTAACGGGGAAAGAGTACATAATGGAAGAATCGATGTAGACGAAAAAGGACCCCTACCTGAAGTTATTAACAAGTGAATTGCATTAGCCAACGGAGAATTTCAAGTTCTTGAGGATGAGATTTAGACTACTGATCTAGTAGAGGAAATCCGTATTAAAAAGATCAGAGCTGTAGAAAACAATATTCTATTACGTAAAGCTTTTAAAGCTAAAGGAGAAATAACTCCACTTGAAAGAATGAAAGTTTGGGCTTTATTTGAAAGCTTTATGGAGAAGAAATATCTCAGTGACTAAAGAATGTTAAAGTCAAATTAAAAGCCAATTAATATGCCTGAATTCTTATGGAACCATATTAAGGATTTTCATAAAAATCCAGGAGAAGCAGAGATATACTGTGCAAGGCTATTGTTGACTCTTAAAATACTTTTAGAAGAAAAGCATGAATACGGTACAATCTTTTGTAGGCTTGTTCAATTATATCATCCTGATCCCGTCGATCTTGGTCTTGGTATGTTTGATGCTAAGGCGAGATATAACTTTGAGAAGCAGCTAAAGATACTCATGCTGAAGTAATAAACTTTAAAATAGTAAGGTTAAAAGAATTTTGCGGATAAAATGTCCTATGAATTAGAAACTTTCGCAGAAGTTGGAGGATTTATACCTCTTATTGACATCAGTGATCTGGTATACGGAGAATTTGAATCTGACAGAGAATGCGGATATCGTGTAATGGAAAGACTCCTACCAGATAATGAGACAAAAGTTGAATTTACTCTTTTTATTGTCTGCTGGAATATGGCATCAAAAAAGAAATAGCCTAATGATTTATTTAAAGCTATGGATAAAGATAGTAGTGGTACAGTTGAAACCAAAGAATTCACTAATGGAATAAAAGAGCTACTAGGAGTTTGGCTAAGTGAGTCCGAAATTAAAAATGTCCATGATTTTATGGACGCTGATCATTCTGGAGATATATAGTATAAAGAATTTAAGGAAAGAATTAATTATTTAACCAACAAGTATAAAGATAAAAATGCCTGGACTTGCACCAAAGCTAAACTTTTAACAGCGATCGCTGATGAATATGACCAGAAGCGCATGAGAGACTTTGAGAAACTTTAAAAAATTTTCACTGAGTCTGACTAAGATGGAAATGGATCTTTAGAATTATTTGAATTCGATGAACTCTGCTAGAAAATAGATCCAAGTTTAGATTCAGGTAAAATAAAGAAAATTTTCGAAGAGGCACTCAATATTTCCAAATCTCCAGAACCAAATGTGATGACTCCAGCTGCTTTTGCTGTGGTTGCAATGAAGCATAACATTGGAGGATATGGAAGTGGTGTTTTCAACGCTTAAAATTTAATGGCACTTTAGCCAAATACAGTAGATCAAACAGAGTAGGGCTTATTTGAAGAAACACTAATAGATGAAATATAGACGGAATTATTAAACAAGGTGAAAAAGAAATGAGAGAGACATCAATTTATTTAGATTTCTTACTTAAAAATATTTGATTTTCTTAATTTCTTTAATCAGCTTTTATCTTATCATGTCTTTATATAAAAAATGTTAAGGATTACTTCTAATATATTACTAAGCCACCTTTCATTTCTTTTGATTGAAGAAGTTAAAAGTTATCCAATAAATTATAATTGTACATGATGAATCCTAATTTTTTTACTAGGCTATATAGTTCTGAAAGATAAAGAAGGATCTATTAAAATATAATTGGGATTTATTTAGCCTTGCTCTCATTTTAAGATGTTTGTGGCATCTTATCCCACTTATTCCAAGCATTTCTAGTATATTTATTTATAGTTATCATTAAATTATTTATCTAGTCACGCTTAATAATTTTACTCTTAGTTTGTCCTTTTATATCCATTTTCGTTTTGACTATTTAAAGCTGAGAAACTAAAGAACAGCTATTTTATTTAAGCTATATTTCTTAAATTTAAAGATACTAAAACACTTTTACTAATTCCTTAAGTATATATTTTAGTAAAATAGCAACATTTACATTTCAGAGTTTGTATATTCATGTAGTTAGCTTTTGATTGACTTTTATAGATAAAAGTGAAGGAAATAGTTAGCGTAGAATAATTTCAATAAATTAAAGGTTTAAAGAACTCACAACTACCTTTTTCATATATCATAATAGATAAGTGCCAGAATAAGAAGCATACAACATTCAATCGCTAAATTTATAAATAACTCATTCCATGCTCTTACTATTTTATCTAGTGAGACTCAGTTTTCATTAAGATCTTGTGATCGTCTTAAATAATCTTATATATAGACAGACTCAGTGCTTTTTAAAGTTCTCCTTTTACTATTTTTCCCTTTTTGTCTTTTATCTTTTTAGTTGGTTTAATAAGCTCTTTAAAAATTTTCCTGCTTTCAAGTTTAATAATAAATTCTACGAAAATAGGCTAAATAATTGATAAGAGGATAAAAGATAAAATATGTAGAAATAATTAAGACTATAAGAGGAGATCCAGTGCTTTTATAAAACTTAAGATGATTCAAAGAAAGATAAAAGCAGCTTAGCCATGTAATTCGTAAGGCATTTAAAAAACAAGCAAAATTGAGGAAACAGATATAAGAATAATGTGGGCTTCATGCTTAGTAGATAGAATCAATTTTTGTAATTAAAGCACAATATTAGGTTAAGCTTAAATTGACAAGTAAAGATATCAACTGAAATTAAAGTTTAAGTAAATAAATAGATAGAAAAGTGTGTTATCGTATAAGCATCAGATGAGTTAAGAAGGTTAAATTATAAATCGAATAATTTCCTAAACTCCAAAATTTAAAAAGCAAAGAAAATAACAGTGATGACATATCCAATTTGATTGCTTTTTAAGGAATCAATAAAAGGAAACTTAGATATTTTCATTAAAGAGATATGAAGATATGTGAAATGAGTTGGTATGAAGAATAAATAGAAAATAAGATAAGGCTTCGATTTAATATCATAGTTCTAATATATTAAGATAAGATATACGAAGTCTATTGTTTTGATGCTTTAAGTTATATATCCTTAAATTTGAGCAAATATAAAGCTTTTAGGATTAAAGTAAGGTATTTGAGGAAGTTTAAGTTGAGAACTATATTACAGATCTTTACCGGATTTTGCTAGAAAAAATATTTTAAGGACATCGAAAAGAGTTCCAGCTTCGACGGAAAGGATTATGTAAGAATTTCTTTAATTCAATATAAAATTTCATATTTTCTATCTATAAGCATCAATTTTTCTTTCCTAGCTATGAAAATATCATACACTAGTATGCATATAAAAGCTATAAATGCTTCTAAAATATTTTTCTTGCTAATATCTCAAGCAGCAATTTTAATTTTGGCTTACTGACTATCATTCAGAATCCAAATGGAATGTTTTAAGTAAAAGGTGGCGGGAATTTTTTATTTTTGCTGGTAGATTTAATTTGGTAATTAATTTGCCTTTTAAGTATCCAAATAACTTAGAAAAGAAAGTTATGCATTATGGAATGAGAAGCTTAAATTATGCTAAAATCTTGCAAACTTTTAGTGCTTAATATGAGAATATTTTCCTTAAAAGGTCTCAAAAGGCATAAACTCATATAAGGAATTAGATATTAAATCATAAATTAAGTAAATAAGTAACTTTTATTATATAGATCTAAGCTTAAAGGTTAAAGAATCCTCTTTGTAGCCATAGAAATACTAAGGATATCTGAAGACAATTAATAATGCTACTAGCTTGTTTGGTTGTACAATAATAAAAAAGGCATAGTAATAAATTAACTAATACTATACTATCAAGATTGGAATTAAGAATAGCTGATATGCTTAAGAGATAGTGGAGGAATGATAAGAGTTCTTTAATGAATTTAGCTATCAAGTGTTATATGAGTATTTAGCTATATATTTGGCAGTATACTATAAAACTAATTCACTTGATGATGTAATATACATCTATAAGAAGAGAAAGTAATAATCAGTTTCTATAAAAACTTACAAGACAGGAAATTTAGAGGTAGGAAAAGCACAATAGATTCAATCAAATTTTAAGAGTTAAAATTAAGAAAGAGAAAAAGTAGAAAGACGCTTATCAGCGAAAGTAATAAAAAATCATGGTAATTGAAATATCGGATATAGAAAAGCAATCGTTAGCACTAATTTTCTTTGAGCTATAATAAATATTTTATTAGTTGAGCTATTAATTTCTACAAGATACATCTCATATTTAATTTTAAAATATCATTCTTAGTAAATGGATATATATTAAAGTTACAAGGCGTTCACAATTTTTAGATCTCAAAGCTTAAATTAAAAGAGAAATTCAATTTAATAAAAATTCTGATTTATCAGCTTTAGAAAAAACATTCACATGGAAACAACTGGAACTACCAAAAATCCTGATTGAATACAGCATTCAGATAGTTAAAGCTCTTCTATAATCATTAAGCTTAACATATGTTAGAATCTTAAAATCTAATCAAAATATAGGATTCTATTTATTTTCCCTGCATTCAAAAAGGTATATTAATAAAATAATTTCGATATTTTTCAACTATAAACATGAGGAATGAAAAGACTTCTATAAGGTTATAGATATATATACTTATAAAAAAAGCTGTATATGAAAGGAGAATTACGGTTAGGTTTACAATAAGAATGTTAATAATGTAAAAAGCCTTATAAAACTAAAGCTTATTTATTGCTCTAAGCCAAGTAATTTTCTATAAAAATTAAAAAATGGGATTAAATTTTAGCAATTAAAGGCCAGAAAATAATAACCTATCTTTATTATAATAGACAATTATTCAAGCTTAAGATCAATTAAACTAAGAGAGACAATCACTGAGGGATGAGAGAGAATATATTGGATTTATAATAAGCTTAATTATGAATGCTAAGGATGATGCTAATAAGCTAGTGTAGGAATTCAAAGCTTTCCTTAATGATTAAGTAAATCAGCAAATAAAAAAAATACAGTTAAGAGCAAAGTACTACCTGAGGTTTATTGTAAAATGGCATTAAAAACTATGCATGAAAATAGAAGCTATCAATGATAAGTGATAAAACCTTTTTTAAATGAATCCAGATACAAATCTTTAGCTATTTGCGAATCTTATGATAGATTTCAAATAGCTAATGAAAGATAAAGAAAAAATAGAAGGAGCAAAAGAGAAATTTAGAAACTTTGATTTTAAAAGCACTATAAAATAATAGAGTGATTTTGCTTTGAATATCACACAAAAGCTTAACGCTATTTTAAAAGAACTACTATCAAGCTTTTCTTCCAAGACATAATTAGAGTCTCTTCTATTAAGTAATAAAAATAAAATATGCTAAGTTATATAATACGAAGTTTTCTTAGATGAGAGGTAATATCACACAATATAAGCAAGTGAAATTTAGTTACATCATAGAGCTTTATAAATAGATGATGAATCTATCATAATCTCAGGAGGGGAAAGTCAGAAGAAAAGATTTACTTTGATAGATCAAATATAAGCAACTAATTACATCTCAAATTAGGCAAGAAATTCACATGGTATGGCTCTAGATAAGTAAAATAATGTTTATCTAATAGCTGGAAATCATTCTCATAGATTCTGTGAAATGTTTAATTTAGATAAATAAAAGTTCAAAATAATTGAAAGCTATCCATTTTGAGCTCTAAGTCATAGCTGTGCAATGCTAGAGGATAAATTGTATGGCTTTGGAGGGAAGGTTAAAAGCAAAGAAGTGCTATCAAATAGAGCGTATTGATATTCAAATTGATAAAATAAATGGCTTCCAGTGAAAGCAAAACTTCCTTAGGGATCTAAAACTCTATCTGTTAGTTTAGAAAAAGAAAGCATTTTGATATTTGGTAACAAAAGGAGTCTAAATTCAATATATAACTTCGATGGAAAGTAGTTTCTGAATTACGGGGATGATTATGAAAAAGGTTTCTGTAACAACATACCCTAGCAAATTAGAAATAAAATTTATTTCTACGATGAAGAAAACATAATGTACTCTTATGATTTAGATAATACAGTATGGAATTCATATGATTGGAATCATTAAAAGAATTAACTTTCAGATTAATTTTATTCTTAGTTTCCTAATCAGCTCCAACTTGTTAAATCTAGTATTCCTTTTATAATCCTAAAGCAGTTACTTATTCTATTAATGATCTAGAATATTTAATTTATTTACTATCTAATTAAGATTATTTAGCCTTTTAAGTCTATTCAAGATTTTTGACTAAGAGTTTTAATAATCATAAGCAGGGAATAAAAGTGATAATGGTATTTAATTTAATAATTATTATAACTCTACTTACTTAAAATGGAATCTTCATTGTAAGGGGCAAGTACCTATTTTATTAAATCTTATCTAGAAGGAATTTTTTCTTAAAGCCTTTTAGAACAAAACTTGGCTATGCTAAATTTTAGTATAGAATTGACTGATAAAGGCTGATATTAAATCAAACCAGTTAAATCAATATAGAGCAAGATTTTATAATTAGAGATTAGATAGATCCTTCAGGATTTAAAGGATAACCAATTTTTATTAATTTTTGGAAGAACAAAAGCATTTATACTTATAGCCTTAATATAAGAAATCAGAGCTAAAATCCCTATTTTTGAGAAGTCATTAAACTCGTTCAATAATAGAACATATTACTCATAAAAAGAATCTAAAGAAATAGTTATTTTAGTTATTTCATTTTATTTGGTCATTTTTGCTGTTAATATAGTCATTTGACGCAGTTTGACTTAAATGACGTTTATTATTTTTAATGGAGGAGATTATCAACATACAATTCAAAAACACTAAATTTAAAATATTATCGCTTATATAACCATTAGCTTATACATTAGCCAACTATAATTTTATATCTACTCATCTTGCAACTCAAGTAGCTATAAGCTTTCTTTTATTTATGCTATTCAGTGTTATATCTGGCATTTTAAATCTATAGATCTCTTTATACTTATACCTCGCGCATGTTTTATTTAATCCAAAGCAAATTTTAAAGTCCAGATTTATTTATAGCAGGCTTATATATAAAACATTTAAATAATAATATAAGTAACTTAAATACTTAAAGAGCTTATCTTTAAATTATCTTAGTTTATCTAATTATTTTTTAAGCTGAAAGAGTATTTATTATTTATATTCAAGGTTTGTTATAGGATGGATCTAATTAGAGCTTAACTTATTGATTTCTATTATATAAGAGTTTATTTATCTCAATAGAATTAAATTTACTTCTATCCTTTTTCCTTTATGGATCAGATTATGAATGTAAGCTTTAAAAATATTTTCTAAATTTATTTTTCTGATTTAATGAAAAAGTTAATTTTAAATATTTATCTCATAATCCTTTTAAAATAAATTATTCTTAGCTTTATTTACTCTAGCTTAGACAGTACTATATACAATAAGTATCAAGTAATTTTATTTATTTGCTTGCTTTATAAGAAATTTCCTTAGTTTTTTTAGCTTTTGTTTATATAATAAGACTCTTATTTTTGTTCAAACGTAACATACTTAGCATCTAAACCTTCTTTTCTTATTTCTTAGCTTATATTATAAGGTATTGAATCAGAATTAATCTACTTTTATTTGCTAAGTATATTAAGTAGAAAACTAAGGATTTGGCAGCTCCTTTACGACTAACCTAAACCTCATATTCAGACATTTAATTTAATTTCTCTTCTGAGGTTGGTTTTTATAATCTGCCTCTTCAAATGATAATCTGTTTCATTATTGATTTCTTTTAAAAGAACCCCTGGTTCCCTTTAGCTTCATTAAGCTTTAAATTTCTATTTAATTAGTAATCATTTAAATAAACTTTAGATGCTTTCTAAACATTCATGATAGTTATATCTATTATTTAAATAGCAGCTTTTCTAGTATTATAATAAGCCTTATGAGAGTCTTCTTCTTTGCATTTCTGCTTTATTCACTCTCTTATAAAATTGAGATTCCTTTAAATGCTCTAATTACCTCCTTCCATTCTTATTTTTTTCCTTTCATTCTTTATATACTTTTCACTCTTATTCATCTCATAATCTGAACATCAATTAACTATCCTCATTCAATAAGCTTATAGATTTATATTGTGTAATTACCGAATATAGAGAGTAAAAAATTAGGCTATAAACCAGCCTTATTCCCAAGCCACGGAATAAATTAATGAAGTCACCCAAATCTTACTTAGGAATATCTCTCTTAAATGGTTCAATCACGACTCTTTCACTTAGGTCTCATAAGCAGATTATTTCGCATCTGCACTAACTAATTTCATTTACACAGATTATCCTTCAATTATCTAGTAATAGTTCCTTTTATTTCCTTTCAAAGATTTGATGACAAAGATTGTAATAAAATGGTTGAGTAAGAAGTATCTTCTATAGTAAAAATGCTATTTTTGAGGAAAATCTTAAGAGAAGCAAGAATTTGAGACAGATATCGCCTATTTGGTAAGATTGGATTAGGAGTAGTGAAATATGAAATATCCCCAAATCTCAAGCACCCTTATTTTCACTCTGTCTCTTTTATATGCTAATAGTCTAGTATCTGCTAAAGCTACTCTATTAGCAAGCAAGTTTTTGTAAGTAAAGAAACTAACATGACTTAAACGGAAACTTGCATGACTCAAATTGAGTAATTTTAAGAAAATAGTATATTGATTTCCGGAGGCTCTGAAAATAAGAGATTTGACATTCTAAAATAAGACAAAGTTCAGAGCTATTAAATGGGGTATTAAAGATTTTGACATAGGACAATCTTTAATCGAAAGAATATTATTTACATTATTTCAGGAATTCGCTAGAATTACAATGTAAATGTTTAAGAATGCGAGATTTTTAATTTAAAATCAGAAAAATTCAGAAGCATAAAACCAATTTTGCTATCTTGTAATGTCTTTGGATGTGGATAAGAAAATTCAAATGTTTATGTTTTTGGAGGTTATAACTGCTTAAAAGGAAACTATTTAGATAGTATTTAATTATATGATAATAAAAGAGATGAATGAAAATTGTGTGATTAGAAGCTATCTGAAATAGCAAAAACTTCGGTCAAGTTTATTTTTTAGAAGAACTATATTTTTATTTACGGAAACGGTTCTCCTATAAGAGATTAAATTTTTGACTTTAAAAATATTATTTAACAGCAGTAAAAATATCCAACTGAACTTGATGGATGCGACTTTGTGTAGCCTGCTTTGAGTAGAGATTATGTTTTTCAATTCAATATTTCTGACAAACTGTTTAGATGTGATTTAAAAAGGGGAAATTGGATTGAAATAGAGAAAAATTTTTAAATTTAAACCTAAATAATGAATTAATATTTGACTCTATATACCATAAACTTCGATTAGAAATTTCCCTTTCATCTTTGAAGATATCTTTAGATATTCTGAGTTGTTCTCTTATTTCTGTAAATATTTTTTATTAATATGGCTTTATTGTTTATTCTTTTCATTTCTTTATATGCTTTATCTCAATTTCCCTAAGATCATATTAGGATTTCAAACCTTCAATTATTGATACTTATTAAACTCTACTGAAAATTGACAATTTATTTTTATCTCCAAAATATGCTTGTGATTTATAGATGTTCTTCAATGCTTAAAGTTGTTAGAATATAAATTATAGAGCTGGAATTCATTTTTCTTTTGATATTTAAACCAATCAAGCTTTTCATCAACTAAATGCTTCCCAGAACTTGTTCATTTAAATCGAATAAATTTGCTCAATTTATTATTTATTCTCCATACGTTTTATAACTGCTAAGAAAATCCTAATTGCTTTGATTTTTCATTTTTAATAGCTCATATTATTTAAGTTCAGCACAGCTTCATTCTATGATAGCCTTCTTTATTCATACATACAGCAATTCTATTAATTTACTTAAATTTCTTAAATCAATAATACCATATTCTTAACTATACTTCAATACGTAATCATTTTTCAATAAAGCTAGTGCCTTATTGTCCTAAATAAGATTCTCCTTACTACTAAGATGAAAGTCTTAGACTATTATATTTTAACTAACCATTTTTTATCCAATTTTTTATTTACACTTCCAAATAAAAAATCATCTTCCTCTCTTTTTTCACCTATCTTAATTATATTATTGATGATACTTTACATCAATTCAAGAATGCTAGAGAGATAGAAGTATTTCAAAGAGAATTGATCTTATCTAAAAATTTTGATTTAATGGCTCAGTATTTAACTTAGAATAGGATTATTAAAGTAATTTAGCGCTTTACCCTTATATCCCTGCTTTAAGTCTATACTCAAGTATTTTTTTGCTCCACTTTATTTATTTTTTAACTTCATTTCATAGCTTTGCTCCTGGTATTTTAAATAGTAATAGTTTAACTTACATTCCTCTTTACTCCATTTCAGCTTACAGTTATAATACAAAGGTAAAATGTAATTAAAATATAATCTCTCCTTGCTTTAAGTGTTTTAATATAAAGGTACTTGATACGAATTTGGGAAAAAGGAAATGAAGCAGTTAGAAAATTTGCTAGAGAGCTTTCCATAAGTTTTAGGTATAAATGCCTTCAATAACTAAAACTCGAACTTTTAAATCTGGATTCTAATTCTTTTACAAGCTTTTAATCAAAAAGAACTATAAAAAAAACTAAAAAGTATTTAAGAAAAGAGCTCTGAAGACTTTAAAGGAAATAAATGAAACATTTCATCTTCTTTAATAAAAAAATCGAGAAAAAAGCATAAAAATATTAAAAAATTTTAAATTTTAGACCTCATATAAAATTTAATTAGTTTGTTCATTTTTTCTTAGGGAAAATAAATTTTTTCCTAATTTAATTTACTAGCCAGTCTCCTTTGGTTGCTTTAATTCATAGAATAGCTTTGAAAAAAAGCTATAAATATTTGTTAATTTATAGGGAATTTGATATATATTAGAGTATTTAATAATTTATCTTATGAGTGCTCATTTGTTTTTTTCAAATTATTACAAAAGATAAAAATTTTAGTTAAATGGGTTAAAATAGAAGCATGAAGGATTTAGAGTATATTAGAAATTTTTTGATTTAGTTAAGTATTATAAAGGTAAAGATTAATTAGTCATATAAAACTAAACCATTAAGCTCTTTTAGTCAAATCATATCGGATTCTAATTTGCGCTGTTGATTTGAATATATTAATTTAGGATATATAGGTAATAATTAAAATAGCTATTTAAAAAAATAAAGAGAAGAGAGAATAAAAAATCTTGAAATGTGAAACTAAATCTCAATAAAAAATAATAAAATCATACTTATTACTTAATCTAAAATCAGAGATGGATTATTATAACTATTTCAAAGCTTTTTCATACTTCTCTTTACCTACTGCCTTCTTAATTTCTTCGTTAGATAGAACATGAGAACATTTTTAACAAGTAACTTACTTAGTTTCCTACTATTAGATTATAATTTTACCGTTTGTCTTTTAAGTTATATGATCATCAAGGCAGAATGAGCATATTACATGCTAACACCCTAAGTCTACCACACTCGATCTTTCGATATCTAGATTACAAATTCCACATTTTATAAGATTTTATTACAATCGCTCAGCTTCAATCCTTTACTAGTTTAATGAGGCTTAGGTACTTACGTAAGGGAAATCAAATTTTATTTCAAATGTTTTAAACTCATTTACAGGACTTTCTTATCCATACTGCTAAATTTCTACGTAAAAAGGATGACCTGGTGTATGGATATCATAATTAGGAGGAATACTTATATATTCTTGAAAAGAGTCTTAGTTCTCATCGAATCCATCTACGTTAGATTGATCGATGGAATAAATAATATCATAATGTCCAGGCTTATATAAAATAAATATAATTGGACATTTTCCTGCTATTTTCATCTGATCAAATTATAATGCTTCATTATAATTTCAGTCAATTGTTATAATATTTATTTTAAGTCTCAAAATTACTTACAGAGGACCGATTCCAATACCATCTGCTTCCTTTCCCATAGTAAGCACGTTTTAAATAAGGTTTTCGTAGGGAATTTAGCTAAACGTCTCGAAATATTCTTGATGAGATTCTAAATAGTTGGCTGTAAGACAACGCATCTGCCAAACAAGTGCTTCGTCATTGTTATCTTTATTATCCTAAATTTCGTCCGTTAAGAGTTATAAAATTTTCCTGTCTTTCTGATTTTTTTATTATTTGATATTCTGCAAGAGAGCCATGAAAGTATCTCTTAAAGATTACGATTAAGCATTCTACTATTTAGATCTTATTTGATAGTACCCTAGTTTACTTTCTAGTTTGTTAACAAAGTCTTCTAGATGCTGAATTGGTGTTGTATATCGTGCTAAATGTTCAAGGTAAGCAAACCCGACAGCACGGAAATAGCAATTTCCATCACCTCTTACATTTCTATAAGAATTGTATTTTTCTAGAGATCATTTACTACCTTTTTTATGTTCTCATTATGTTTAAATTCATTTATCAGATTTCTTAGCGCTTTTCGAGGATATATTTATTTAAGTTAAAATGGATTAGGCTAGCTCATTGATTCATTTGCTGATTAAGAGTTCTATAGTTCTGAGGGTTAGATCTATTATGATTTAAAGCTATAAGACGAGAAATTAATTGCTTCTTTAATATTACTTCTAATATTTTGAAAAGATTCATTATTCAGATTATAGGAATTATCTTACGAATTATTTAAAAAACCTTCCGAATTTACACTTTTTGCAAATTGATGCTCTCTAGGCATTTAAGGCTTATTCGTTTCAATCTAATTTTAAAACTTATTATTTTAGATTTACTCTAGTTTGCTTAAAAATTCTTTTTAAAGTTTTTAAATTTCATATTGATGCTCTTCTTACATTCTTCGGAAAATCTTTTGAATTTCATCTACTAACTATTCAGTGTTATCCACTTTAGATGGCTTGACTTGCTATTCTATTTTACGTTCTAAGCTTTTGATGTTTTATTTAAGATCTCCAATTTCACTTTTTAACGACTCATTCTATGAGTTTTTTTCTGGATTTAATTGTTCATCTATTTTGCGTTCTAAACTCTAGATGCTTTGCTTAATCGCTCCTATTTCATTTTTCTAAGATACATTCTTAACATTTTGAGTTTATTGCGATTACTAAGCCATTTATTATTCTATATTCTTAATACTTTCTTTAATCTCCCAAATTTCATTTTTCTAAGACTCATTTTTAGAATTTTTTCTTGGATTCGATTGTTCATCTATTTTGCTGTTTAAGTTCTAGATGCTTTACTTGATTTCCTATATTTAACTACTTTTTATAGATTCGTTTTAAATTTGTTTCATTTCTCTTATTTGTTAGTCAGATTTTTATTGCAAACTTTAGATATTTTATTTAATATCCCCTATTTCATTTTTCTAAGGTTCATTCTTAACATTTTGAGTTTATTGCGATTACTAAGCCATTTATTATTCTATATTCTTAATACTTTATTTAATATCCCCTATTTCATTTCTCAAAAAATCATTCTGAGTGTTTTTTCTCGGATTTAATTGTTCATCTATTTTGCTGTTTAAGTTCTAGATGCTTTACTTGATTTCCTATATTTAACTACTTTTTATAGATTCGTTTTAAATTTGTTTTATTTCTCTTATTTGTTAGTCAGATTTTTATTGCAAACTTAAGATATTTTATTTAATATCCCCTATTTCATTTCTCAAAGTCTAATCTTTATCCTTCTAAGTTTATTATATTTATTAAGCTATTTATTTTAAAAAATACTAGCAATTCTAACTATTCATTTCTCACATTTTTTTTAATTCCTAATTTTCTATTTGAATGCTATTATATTTTTCATTCATCTCTTCTATTTAACTTTGTAATTGATCAACTTAAGGCTATCTATTTTAATACTCAATATCTATATTATCAGAATTCTTCTCTTAGTATTTTCCGATATTTTTTTGAGTTTGTCCCTATCTTTAAGTTTAAGGTTAAGAAGTTTCATAAGATCTGCTTTGCATTTAATTTTATTCCTTTTCTTATTAATAAATTTTGCCTTTGATATTAAATCTTTGCTTGATATTTTGATTTTTATCTTCTTGTAAACTGTTGTTCTCTTTTTGCTTATAAACTGGGGACTGATTTTCTTCATAGGTTTTAGTTGTAGAGGTATACTAATTTCCTTTTACTACTTTCTTTTGTATAACTTCATTCTCCTCTTCTTGTTTTATCTTTATTTCCTGATTATCTCTCTGTTTGTTACGTTATTCCGATTTAGCTCGACTTTCTGCCTTTTTTTCTACTGGCTAGTTTGTTTGTTACGGTTTAGCTTTAATTTTAAAAAAATTTATCAAGTAAGGATCTGACAGTTCTGTTTCAACTGAACATGTGGGACATACAAAAAGAAATTCATTTTAAGTATTTTTATTCTCGTTATAATAATCTTTAAAACATGGTCTGCAAAATGAATGTTCACATTAGAGGGCTTGATTCTCATAAACAACATACTAATCACATGAACATTTTTTTCTCTTTGACATTTTATTGTAACAACATTTGAAAATAATTTAAATCCAAAGTTTATAAAATAACTTGTTCTATTTAATTTTCATATCCTCTTCACTTTAACAACTTTCAAAATTCTAACATCAACTAAACAAAAAGAATTAAATGTATCTTACAATTTCTTGTTAAATATTTAGATGAATATAAAGTTAAAGCTCAAAATCATCATAGCGAAATAAGATAGAATTTAGTAAAAAATTTAAAAAGTTAAATTCTAATTTATCACCTTAAAAATTTACTTGCAGACAAACTAAAATTGAGAATTTCAATAAAAGAAAAAGAGAAAAGATTGATAAAAATTGTAGTGTTTTTTAGTGATAGAAAAGCATTAAATGCAAAAAAATTGATAATATTATTACAGAAGGCTTAAATTCTTAAAATCAAAAAAGCGAAAACTAAGAAAGGCATTTTAACGAAAAATGATTTTAAATAGAAATGTATCACTAAAGTTTAAAGCACAAAGTAAACATTTTATTATGATAGATTCTCTATAAATATGCGTAAAACAAAGGATTTCGAGTTTAGATTAAAAAAGAGGCAAAATAATCAAATTAAAATATATCTATAAAACAAGGGAGATAATTCGATCCCTTATTTTTATGCCATTCTTTACTTAGTATAAATTTTTGCTTTAATAAACTTACTATGTATCTTTGAGATACCTTAGATAGCTTAATATAAGGAATTGGGTACTAATTCAAAAGTATAAGCTAAAAAATTAATTAAAAGAATCTGACCATTAAACTTATGTTGTGCTATAAAAGACCTTTATAAAATCTACAATCCAATATAATAACTATATATAATCTGAATACTCCAGTTTTACCATAAAAGCACCCTTATTGAAAATCTTTCTTTGCTTAAATGAAGTTAGTTTTCATTTTCCTATATGATCTGTACGTTTATCAAAATAGAAAATTAATTTATATTAGGAGAACATTTACGATTACCTTAATCTTAGCAATATTGATAATCAATCAAAACCAAAATATGATATCCTATACAAGCAACTAATTTTTCTACTGTTTATTATCATAACATTCTTAAATATTATTTTCCTTATTTTTCTAAAGCCTTTTTTAGATATATTTCCTAAATTGCAATAATTGAATGTAAGTCAAGAACCTTAATTAATTTTTATTTCTAACTTTTCCTAGTTATTGATTTAGTTCTTTTTTTAGTGTTAGTGTTTAATCAATATCGATGTTCATTCCGCTTTAGAATGTTTTATTTTTTCAGCTCTTTTGAGGCTATAAATTAGCCTTTTTTTAAGTGTTATAAGAGATCTTATATTATTGACTTCTTTTATCTTAATTTTTTTCCTTTATTGGAAGCTAATTGGTTATTTTTTCAGTTTAAAAAGATTTTACTCAAGCTTCAACTTGGTTTGGCTTTGATTCGTTAAAATAATTTTAATTGCATGCACATCTTACACAATAAAAAGAGTTGCTTAATGAAAATAATTATAGCAAATTTTTCTATCAAAATGAATTTTATTGCTAAATTAGTTTATCTAAAGTTTCTTAAGCACGAAGCATTAATTTAAATTATAGGCTAATTATTTAAAGTTTTATAATGATTTATCTACTAGTGTTTTCATTAGATCAATTAAGAATAATGGTACTATTAATCTTTTGTTGATTTTCTATGAAATATATTAGCAATAATCTCCCTAACTAGCTCGAAAAAATTAAGTGAATCTATTAAATCTTTATTATCTTTAATCTGATTAAACATTACTATATCTCCAATCCTTGCTATATTACACTTTATATAATACTAAGGTTTTAATTGCTTGGCATCAATCCTTCACTAGTAATATTTATAATAGTTATTATTTTATTATGAATATTGATTTTCTATCAATAATCAAAATTAGGAGTAACTAAGGTAGTTTGAAAATGGGATAGAGCTATGAATATAAGGTGCTTTCCTGTAATATTAACTTCTTATGATATGATCAGATTTTGAATCTTCAAGCATAAGTTATGACTTTAAGAGGCTATTCTATTATAAGTCTTCAGTACTCAATGATGTAATTTACTCTGAAAGCTATAAGATTGGTCTAGATAATGCACTAGTAACTTAATAGAGATCAATTATTTTCTCTTATTTAGATATTTTAAATACTCGAGGAAATGGGAAAAACACTAATAAACTATTTTATTAAGATTCAGGAATGGAAGAGATTAAATTTATTTTAAGGTAGCTTTAGGAGAATAATGCTTGCTTAAGTCTAAACTTCAAACTGATTCTTATATGATTATGAAGAGAAAAAGATAGAAGGAAAGCTAAGTAAGCTAATTAGCCAACTAGTTCCAGGCTTGATACTTCAGTTAAAAATTAATAACTTAAAGGAATTTCAAAGTTACTTCTATATTCAAAGACATAGAGATAAAAAAGCCTTAGAAATTTAGAAAAGCAGGAGCTATTAAAATTAGAATGAATATTAGATAAAATTAACTACATACTTGAGAGTAAAAGAGATAAGAAAAAACTTTGAATAGTCTATTTATCTTTCTGATTTTTATATTAAAGGAGTTATTGAATTAGGACAATAGAGCTGAGCTAGAATCAAATAATGCAAAAAGAAAAATATTGATTTGAAACAGATAAAAATAGTCCAGCATATCTATAAAGAATTTAAGGATAATTGCATTGAATAAAGAAAGATTAAATTGGAATCCTTACATTAAGTGATTTACTCAGGCTTACAGAAGCTAAATAAAAATGACAAAAAATTTTTCCTTTAGAGTTACTAAAACTGAGAGTATTTAAATAATTTCAAGTTCTTGACAGATCAAGAAAAGTATGATTTGTATAGATAGCAACATAAGTAGAGTACGTATACAAGTTTTAAAATATTTAGTATAAAAAATAGAGTAAAGCAAAAATAGTGGAATTTAAGTATATCTATTACTAAAGATTGACAATCTAAGCAAGATTAGCATGAAAATAGAAAAATAATAGTGAAAGAAAATTATAATGAAATGTATTGAAAAAGGTATATTAAATTTCTACTTTGTTGTAACTTTTTAATAGGTAAAATAATTAAAAACCAAGCTATAAAAATATGAATAAAATCAAAAAGTAAATTTGATATTATAAACTTAAAGCAGTTGATAGCTCATCATCTATAATAATAATAATAATAATATACTTAAAGTTAGTAGATTTTTGCATTCTCTGGAATTGCAACCAGTTCCTGCGGACAGTTTTTTTAACGTGGGTGTGATCCACGACCTTTTTATTAAGTGGAAGGTTACAACTGTAACCGTTCAAGTGGTCTTGCAAAAAGCTTTTATTTGTAGATCCCTGTTGGAGTTATTCATAGTTTATTGAGTTGTCTCCATGTTCTTTTCTGCTCTTATTCGTTTATTTTCTTTCATTATCAACAGTTTTTTAAAATATGTTGATTTGATTTGCAACATCAACAAAGTTTGTATTATTGTCTTTATTTCGTTCTTTTTTATGATAATTTATTTTCTATATTTTCTAATCTTTTAATGAAACTTGTAGCAATCATTTCTTTTTCTGGATTCAATTCTGTTTTTAATTCTATTGGTATTTTTTCTATTTCCATTTTTGTGTCGTATTTAAAATTTTATTATGATTAAGTTCAGAGTTATTCTTCCGTTATTAATTTGCTACAAATAAGTTATCTTCTAAGTATTAATAATTCGTTGTTCTAATCTTCTATGTTACTCATTAGTTCCCGTATTTTTTCGCCTAAGTTGTAAGTTGTTTCTTCATAATTTGAGATTACTTTTTACATTTGGTCTAATTAAATTTAAAGTTTTTGATTAGTTTCGTTTTTAGGTTAACTTATCTCTATTTATCCTACCATAACTTTACCTTCTGAAGAAGAGCTTGACTCCTCCTATTGTTATTATTTTTTCTAAATTTCTTTTGCCGCTTTTCTCTTTAGGTTTCTAAGTTAATTTTTTGAGAGTCGAAGAGATTAATCCATTTTTTTTTGCTCATAATCTATAAAAAATAAGAAAGAAAATGATAAAAAAGTTGAAGGTTTAATGCAAAAATGATAAGTAAGATAAGACATTACAAATCGTACTAAGTTAAGAGCAATAAAAAGAAGGCTTAATATAAGTCAGTAAAATATATATAAAATAAATAATCTAAATAATGAAAAGTATCTATAAGGGATTTATCAAAACTAAGAGAAAAATACAAAAACATAAGCTTCGAAATTATAAAAAATACATGAAATTAAATATTTAAAGCAAGAATTTTTCGATTAAATATTTGATTTTACTTCTCTGAAATCGTAAATACACATAAAATGCTTAGCTAAAAAAATATAAAAAAAGTAAATTTAAAGCTATAATTCATACAAAGATTCAAATGATTAAGGCAATATAAGCAGTTGTAATTTATTTTGTTATATTTTGGAATATTTAGAGATTATAGAGAAATTATATTGGAAGTGCCTGCTGATTTTCCAGCACTTTTATAAAGTCTCAGTTTTTAACTTCCGTTTCATAATTAACTTATAAAGTATAAAAGTATAAGTAAACAGCTTACACTTAATTAGTAATTTGATTTAGCTTTTAGAATGTTTTATTCTTCTCAAGTAATTTTTCTAAGTACTAGATGCAATTTACCATCTTTTGGATTTTTTATTAAGCAATATCAAAAAAACAATCTCAATATGTATTTCATTTAATGAGATCTAGATAAAAAATCTCTAATATTTAATCAATAAATTTCCAAGCTTTGATGAAGAAAATATTTCCAAAATAAACTCCTGAGATTGGGAGTTTTTCTAAATTGCTCATAATCATCTTGTATTAGGATGTTATAGAAGTATGATAAGCTTCTGTGAGTGCTTGCAAAATGAGCATGCTAAACCATGAATTTTATAGTTATGAAGTTAATATTAGTCAGTGCTAATATCAACTATATTGTTGCTAACTTATTTGAAAAGAAGTTTTAAATAGGATAAAAAGGAATAAAGAGAACTTAAGATAAACATTTTACCTTATATTTTATAGCAATCTATAGAAAACAGACACTCAGTTTTTATTCTATCATTTAAGATCTAGAAATTACTTATGAACTCTCAATCCTTATCGTTTATTTAACCTTTCTTATTAAATACTTAAGATAAGAGTTTCTAAAAGGGTTTCTCATGTTTTAGCTAAGGGGAGAGCATCATAGAAGATGAAGAGCCTTATGTTTGTTTGCTTTCTAAAAGTGATTCTTTTAGGCTTTATTATCTGATAATTTATTATTGTTAAATTTAATTTTATCAGCTATAATGGGATTAAGCTTTAGTTAAGCAAACAAAAGTACAAACTTCGATTAACTTTAACTACAAAGGTCTATTTCAGATATTTAATCTAGTTTAAAGGAAAAAAAAGATTTACTAACCAAGTAAAGCGAACAAATTAGCTAGATCTTAAGTCAAATTTAGTCTTCAAAGCAAGACGCTTAAAATCTAGTGTCTGAATTCAAAGTATTCCTTAGAAAATAAGTAAATGAGTAAATTAAGAAACTGCTGGAAAAGGCAAACTACTACTAGAAGCTTGTTGATGATTGGTTCTAGAAGTTTAATTAAGATATTGATAATTTCCCTAAGTAATGGGAGTAACTAAAAGAGATGGCTATTTTAGAAAATCTGATATAAGTTGCAAAGATTGTGCAAGATTTTGAAGGCTTACTTAAGGATAATTAAAGTAGGGTAAGGGCATTAGAAAAGCTTAAAAACATAGACTTTTCTAAGAACGTCATTTCTTAGAGCAATTTATGCTTAAATATCTACCAAGAGTTGAAAGCTCTGTAAAAGGATCTTCTAGGTGAAACTTTTGTCTAAAATGAGTTCGATATAATGCTGTTTAGCTATGGAAAGAGCTCCTGTAAAGTGGTGCAATATGAAGTACCTTTCAACTAAACGAATGTAAACACAATTGAAACGCAAAATTTTCAATAGCATCATAGAGCTATATAAGTGAGTGATAACTCACTGGTAGTTTCATCAGGGCAAAATCAGCAATAGAGATTAACTTTAATTAATTTTCCTGATGCTAAAGATTTCAATTCCATTTACAGGAGATATTCACATGGAATAGCTTAAGAAGCAGGAAAGTATGTATATCTTATAGCTGGTACGTAATCTAATCGATTTTGTGAAATGTTTAACCTAGAAGAACAAAAATTCACAAGAATAGCAGATTATCCAATTTATGCTTTTAGTCATAGTTGTGCTATGATGAATGGATTACTTTATAGTTTCGGGGGGAAAAACAAAGATTTAAAATAATTGTCCGACTAAGTATTTTCATACTCAAGCTAATTGAACAGATGAGAGACCTAAAGAAATCTTCCCCATGGTACAAAAACACTTTCAGTAGGCTTATAGGACAATTCAATCAAAATTTTCAGTAACGAGAACAAATTGAAAGGGATTTATTCTTTCGATGGAAGATCAATGGATGAATACGCGGAAGATTATAAAAAAGGATTTTGCTATAACGTTCCACAATAATTTGAGTAAAGGGTTTATTTCTATAATGAGAACGCCAAAATGTATACTTTTGATATTAAATCAAAGGCTTGGCAGTAGCTATGATACAGATTCCTTTGATTATTCTTTTTTTAATTTTAAAATTAATTTAACTTCTAGATGTTTAACCAATGTTTTATGGCTAACCTCCTCCTTTTATATACAGCTGTTGATTTTATTAGGAGTCCAGGCTTTTATACTTGGATATCTGTAGAGATATAAGCACTAGTTTTACTTATAGCTATAACTGCTCTTCTAAGTGATCTAATAGCTTATTAAGAATGTGTTAGAACTTTTCAATAGCAATAATTCTTTAGCTAAGCATTCATATTTAATTTTCTCTCTAAACATGGTAAATTTATAATTGATGCAAGGTTAAATCTAGATCTCTATCTTATTTGTTTAACTAGTCGAAGGGACATCAATAAAGCCTATAAAATAGCACAAAGAGGCATTTATAGAAGCTTAAAAATTGAATATTAAATGAATCAGTTAGTCTCTCTCAATCTGCTACTTTTAGCTTATTACTCTAAGATAACAAATACCGCTATATATGAAATTAAACTTTAAAGGAATTAAATAGATTAAGCATTATATAAGCTATTTTTATTATTACAGCATGCTCAGAATGAAAATAAGCATATCATATGAGCAACTAGTTGCTACGCTAAATCAAAGAGATAAAGAGTAAATAAAGAATAAAAGCTTTAGAAGTCAATTAGAATAAATCAACTTTCTCTAGTTCTTATGAAGAAAATATTCTCATATAAAATGATAGTTCTAACACTAAAAGTATATAAGTAGTAGTAATAGAGGAAGAGATATTAATCTTAAATTAAAAGAAGCATGATAAAGAGGCAAATTAATGTGTGGTAAAATATAAAGCAAGAGTATGAAATTATTATAAGATAAATACTTTCATTATAACTTGAATATATATGATAAAGCTATTCATAGGGATATTATAATATTATCTTTAGGATAAAATAAGATAGTTACTAGTAGTAGACTTACTATTATTTATTAAGGTTTAGGATAATGCTAAGTAATATTCAATTAGCAATTTTTAGTTAATGGGAGGTTTATGATGAAGAGGATATGAAAATTAAATAGAACAAGTTATTTTATAAACTTTGGATTTAAATTATTTTCAAATGTTGTTACAATAAAATGTCAAAGGGAAAAAAATGTTCATGTGATTAGTATGTTGTTTATGAGAATCAAGCCCTCTAATGTGAACATTCATTTTGCAAACCATGTTTTAAAGATTATTATAACGAGAATAAAAATACTTAAAATGAATTTCTTTTTGTATGTCCCACATGTTCAGTTGAAACAGAACTGTCAGATCCTTGGTTGATAAATTTTTTTAAAATTAAAGCTAAACCGTAACAAACAAACTAGCCAGTAGAAAAAAAGGCAGAAAGTCGAGCTAAATCGGAATAACGTAACAAACAGAGAGATAATCAGGAAATAAAGATAAAACAAGAAGAGGAGAATGAAGTTATACAAAAGAAAGTAGTAAAAGGAAATTAGTATACCTCTACAACTAAAACCTATGAAGAAAATCAGTCCCCAGTTTATAAGCAAAACGAGAACAACAGTTTACAAGAAGATAAAAATCAAAATATCAAGCAAAGATTTAATATCAAAGGCAAAATTTATTAATAAGAAAAGGAATAAAATTAAATGCAAAGCAGATCTTATG
The DNA here is from genome assembly GCA_946699065.1 of Loxodes magnus. Taxonomy (NCBI): domain Eukaryota; phylum Ciliophora; class Karyorelictea; order Loxodida; family Loxodidae; genus Loxodes; species Loxodes magnus. The sequence goes on from CAMPDV010000897.1 coordinate 77,417, forward strand.
AAACTTCTTAACCTTAAACTTAAAGATAGGGACAAACTCAAAAAAATATCGGAAAATACTAAGAGAAGAATTCTGATAATATAGATATTGAGTATTAAAATAGATAGCCTTAAGTTGATCAATTACAAAGTTAAATAGAAGAGATGAATGAAAAATATAATAGCATTCAAATAGAAAATTAGGAATTAAAAAAAATGTGAGAAATGAATAGTTAGAATTGCTAGTATTTTTTAAAATAAATAGCTTAATAAATATAATAAACTTAGAAGGATAAAGATTAGACTTTGAGAAATGAAATAGGGGATATTAAATAAACTTTTAAGAACTTTGAAAGCAAAATATCTAAATAGATGTAATAACCTTAAAATACAAAGAATGAACCTTAGAAAAATGAAATAGGGGATATTAAATAAAATATCTTAAGTTTGCAATAAAAATCTGACTAACAAATAAGAGAAATAAAACAAATTTAAAACGAATCTATAAAAAGTAGTTAAATACAGGAAATCAAGTAAAGCATCTAGAACTTAAACAGCAAAATAGATGAACAATCGAATCCAAGAAAAAATTCTAAAAATGAGTCTTAGAAAAATGAAATTTGGGAGATTAAAGAAAGTATTAAGAATATAGAATAATAAATGGCTTAGTAATCGCAATAAACTCAAAATGTTAAGAATGTATCTTAGAAAAATGAAATAGGAGCGATTAAGCAAAGCATCTAGAGTTTAGAACGCAAAATAGATGAACAATTAAATCCAGAAAAAAACTCATAGAATGAGTCGTTAAAAAGTGAAATTGGAGATCTTAAATAAAACATCAAAAGCTTAGAACGTAAAATAGAATAGCAAGTCAAGCCATCTAAAGTGGATAACACTGAATAGTTAGTAGATGAAATTCAAAAGATTTTCCGAAGAATGTAAGAAGAGCATCAATATGAAATTTAAAAACTTTAAAAAGAATTTTTAAGCAAACTAGAGTAAATCTAAAATAATAAGTTTTAAAATTAGATTGAAACGAATAAGCCTTAAATGCCTAGAGAGCATCAATTTGCAAAAAGTGTAAATTCGGAAGGTTTTTTAAATAATTCGTAAGATAATTCCTATAATCTGAATAATGAATCTTTTCAAAATATTAGAAGTAATATTAAAGAAGCAAATAATTTCTAGTCTTATAGCTTTTAATCATAATAGATCTAACCTTCAGAAGTAAAGAACTCTTAATCAGCAAATGAATCAATGAGCTAGCCTAATCCATTTTAACTTAAATAAATATATCCTCGAAAAGCGCTAAGAAATCTGATAAATGAATTTAAACATAATGAAAACATAAAAAAGGTAGTAAATGATCTCTAGAAAAAATACAATTCTTATAGAAATGTAAGAGGTGATGGAAATTGCTATTTCCGTGCTGTCGGGTTTGCTTACCTTGAACATTTAGCACGATATACAACACCAGTTCAGCATCTAGAAGACTTTGTTAACAAACTAGAAAGTAAACTAGGGTATTATCAAATAAGATCTAAATAGTAGAATGCTTAATCGTAATCTTTAAGAGATACTTTCATGGCTCTCTTGCAGAATATCAAATAATGAAAAAATCAGAAAGACAGGAAAATTTTATAACTCTTAACGGACGAAATTTAGGATAATAAAGATAACAATGACGAAGCACTTGTTTGGCAGATGCGTTGTCTTACAGCCAACTATTTAGAATCTCATCGAGAATATTTCGAGTCGTTTAGCTAAATTCCCTACGAAAACCTTATTTAAAACGTGCTTACTATGGGAAAGGAAGCAGATGGTATTGGAATTGGTCCTCTGTAAGTAATTTTGAGACTTAAAATAAATATTATAACAATTGACAGAAATTATACTGAAGCATTATAATTAGATCAAATGAAAATAGCAGGAAAATGTCCAATTATATTTATTTTATATAAGCCTGGACATTATGATATTATTTATTCCATCGATCAGGCTAACGTAGATGGATTCGATGAGAACTAAGACTCTTTTCAAGAATATATAAGTATTCCTCCTAATTATGATATCCATACACCAGGTCATCCTTTTTACATAGAAATTTAGCAGAATGGATAAGAAAGTCCTGTAAATGAGTTTAAAATATTTGAAATAAAATTTGATTTCCCTTACGTAAGTACCTAAGCCTCATTAAACTAGTAAAGGATTGAAGCTGAGCGATTGTAATAAAATCTTATAAAATGTGGAATTTGTAATCTAGATATCGAAAGATCGAGTGTGGTAGAATTAAACTGTTAGCATGTAATATGCTCATTCTGCCTTGATGATCATATAACTTAAAAGACAAATGGTAAAATTATAATCTAATAGTAGGAAACTAAGTAAGTTACTTGTTTAAAATGTTCTTATGTTCTATCTAACGAAGAAATTAAGAAGGCAGTAGGTAAAGAGAAGTATGAAAAAGCTTTGAAATAGACTTCTTGAAACATTTCCGAATTTTAATTTAAGCAATAAGTCTAATTTTATTTGCTTTAGCTGGTTGTCAATTTTCTCATATTTAAAACTTATTTTTTCTCCCTTCTCTTTATTTTTTTAATTGAGACTTTGATTATTACCTATATATCCTAAATTAATATATTCAAATTAGCAATCTAAATGAGAGTTGAATATGATTTTATGTATAATTCTTAGAGATTAATTTTTTATTATAGCTTCTCCTTATTACTTATTTTTATACTTTTCTTTAATCAATTTTATTGGGTATCTTTATCTTTATCTTTTTCCCTTCTACCTTCACATTCTTGTAATTTCAATTCTTTTTTCAAGTAAATTGATGAGTGAAAACTTATATCCATAAGATTTAATTTCATGCCTTTTTTTAGTTTATGGTATATTAATTTAGAATGTAAATTATTGTTAAAGAGATTAAAATACTTACCTTCTAAAATTTATTATTGAATTATGATATAAAGAAGATTTATTATATAAGACAAACTTACACTTATCCTGCTGTCTTTCTTCATTTAACCATCTCTTTTGAAGAATCTAAGGATATAGCTTACTATTGATAATTGAATGCTTTTTAACTTAGATATTTAATTTAAGTTTTTAAGTACCTTCTTAATTTCTTTAAAAAGAGTTTATATACTTTGACCTTAGTCGGTTAGCTTCTCTAATAAACTAAGATTAAATATTATTTCAATTCTCTTCTATAATCCCTATACTCTTTTTTAAAGGTAACTTAATAAATTAAATAACTTTAAGCTTTATCAAAAAATATTCTAACTATCCTTTTAGTTAATTTTTGAAAGCATTTATATTTATATTTTCTTATGCTTTTTCAATTCGCATTTATAGATGAATGCTTCATGAACTATTTAGCAACTTTTGTGATGCTTTGAGATATTAAAGCAATTTATTTCCATTTCTTTATTAAAGCTTTTTTCAATTAAATTTATGACTATATATTAAGGATTAACACCCTTTAATAAATATTTATTATTGCTTTCTTTAACTTTATTCTATAGCTATTTTACGATATATTCAACTAAGGAACCTTTATAGATGATACTTTCTCTAAGAATTTTTTCCTCTTTATGTTATAAGGAAAATCTGCTATTCTCCTTAACTATTCCACTTAAAATTTCCTCCAATTCAACTATAAATTTTCACACTATTTCTTTTACCTTAATTGAACCTATCACTCTACTACTTTATGCCATAATAGAAGTCTTTATTCTTATTTATATATGAAATTAAAGTTATGATATTTATATTAGGTATATAAACTAAATTAAATAAAGCTTTAAATATTAACTTCCTTTCTATTTACACTTCGTATTGAATCCCTATTTTTTTAACTATTTTGTTCATGTTTTTCAAGCTTGATTTGAATAAGAAACTTCAACTGGTATATTTCACCTTATTCCTGATTACCCTACTTAGGTGCATTATTTATTTAGAGTAAGAATGAACTCTATTTATGTAGTATATGTCATAATCTTCTAATCTTTATTAGAAATTTAGAGAAGAACTTGTGCTTTGAAATTTTTTATTTTACTAATTTTACAAGAAATAGATTTATATATTTTACCTTGTCTCTATAATGATTTTTTAATCATAGATATAGAGATTAAAGGTTTAATTTCCTTTTTAACTTGGCTGTTGTAAAATCGTTTCCAGGCTGCTAGATTTTTTTTTTCAGTTTCATATTTATTATTTAATTTTTTATCAGTTGGAAAGTTAATCTACTCTTTTTTTCCTAATTCATTGTATCTTTTATTAATAACAGTCTGAAGATTACTTTTCTCTATACAACTCTCCAAAGCATTTCTATTCTAGTGAATCTGATACTATTTCGAATATACTTTGCTTTTTTTCACCAATTTTTGCTTTTTCTAACCTTTTTTGTATCTCATCCCTTTTAGCTTTATATACAGATTACCCTAGAAGTCCTTTTAATCAATATGTCTTTGTTAATTAATTTCAACTGAAAAGTTTTTGGACCGGAAACTCCTTTCCGATTGCACGACCCGACGCTCTCTTTTTATGGAATAACGGGGATATCCTGTTGTGCTCCAGACACAGCTGCTAGGGAGCTCCATCGCTATGAGCAGCCAGGCTTCAAGCCCCTACCAAGAGCGGATAATCTCAAAGACAGTGTTCCCTTCAGAAAATGAATTTGACCAGGGACTTTCTCAGCGACAGGAAAGGAACTTATTCCTAGCCATAAAACCAGAAAGTGTTGTCACGAAGGTCATTCTCAGCTCCCACCATCTTTTCAATTATTATAAATATGTCTTTGTTTAGATATCAAACATAATACCAATAGTAGATATAGTTAGTTTTACTTTATCTTACTATCTCTTTTCATATTTTTGACTAGAATACTTGAGTTTGATCTAAACTGAATAATTTCCTCTTTAGCCTTCATTGAAATAAATGAACTATTTCTTTTAAACTGAATCTAGTTTAAGTTTCCAACTATTTCCTAAACTGAGTAAAGATCATTATGCTATAAATATCAACTGAGAACTACCTCTATATTTGATCTATAGTAAGCTAATCATATTTAAGGATGTATAGAATATAATATTATAGCCTTAAGTCTTTTAATTAGTTATATCTATCAAACCTTAAGATATAATCCCAAAGATAGTCAAACAGAATCTTAATTCAAAGGGCTATACCAAAGGCTTAGTACCTTTCATTACTGCTCCCTTCTCTTTTTCATCTAGTTTTATTTATCTCTAGTCAGCTTAAATTAAAAGCGATGTAAATTTATCAGAAACAAAATATTTGAATAGTTTAAGAAAAAATGCTCTTATTTGTATTAAGGTAAACAATATAAGAATGGAAGATCTAGCTGAATTAGTGTAAATGAGATGAGAGGTATTTGTTTAAAATAGTTTAATTTACCTTTTATCTTTTAATAGAAAGCTTCTATTATTTTTATTCCATAGTACTCTAATTAAACTTTCTATAACCCTATTCATATTTTAAAAGCCTTGGTGGCTTAAATTGAAGGTACTTGCTCCAGTATAAACTTTTAAAGTTTATTTACTTAGCTTAGGTTCAGTAATCGTGCTTTTTGAGCTTTCCTTACTATCTTAAAAAGAGTATTTTATTCGTTTGATTCGCATCTATTACTACTAGTTTCTAGAAAATCTCTTTATCTTAAGCTCTAGATATGTGTTCAAGTTTTGAACACAAAAACTTAAGTAATTCACTTAATATAAGCAGGTGTAAATCTTAAGTCATTTAGATCTAATCAAATATTTTCTTCTGCTTAAGGCTTTAAATTGGAGCAAAGCAATCTAAATAGATCCTACACATTAACTTAACCATTATATTCTCTTACTCTATCAAAATCCTAACTAGATTGCAGATAGTAAGCGATTATACCATTTAATAGCATATAAAGCCTAAGCTTACTAATACCTCCTACTAGCTTAATCCTTTTAACTTTATATCAAAGTAAATATCTTTATAAGCTCAGTCTAATGAGGAATTAGCTATTTCATTGCTTTTACTTTAAAATCTAGATTAAAGACTTAAAATTAATTTGATTTCATAGGTAATTTTAATAAAAACCAAGAGCAGCCAAAGAGATTGAAAGATAGCAGTTGTATTTATTATATTTGAAGTTAGTGAAAGGATGGGAAATAAAGAGTTTCTAGACTTAGTTAGTTAGAAATAATGAAGGCAGTAGTATATTTAACCAATTTTGCCTATACGATACTGAGATAATAATGAAGTCAAGATCCAAACTTAAGGAATTAAATTTGCAGGATTAAAGGTGAGAAGAGCTTTTCATTCTAAAAGCGACTAATCTCCATATAGTTCTCAGCTATATACTCATTCAATATTAGCAATCTAAGGTATATAATCTGATATAGGTTCTAAAATATGAAGTCACTAGTAATTTCTAAGCAATTATTTAAATAATTAAGCATCATATGCAGCCAATGTAATATAGTTAATGCTCTATTAATACTTTCTTAATTATTTAGGAATTAAATTACTGAAAATATCCCATTATGATACTTTTGCTTCGTTTGATATAAAGCTCTTAAGTGAGTTAGGATGATGGGGAGGGATATAAAAGAGACCTGAGTGTATAAATTGGCCTATAAGAATCTTAGATGATAACTATGTTAATAATAAATATAAGCATTAAGTGTAGATGCATGTAATCATTTACTATATATTATTTCATATTTCATTAAACTATCACTGTATTTTGAAATAAGGGTAGACTTTATTTTAATTTCATATAAGTCAGACTAAGAGTAACTATAGTAAATAGAGACATTGATGGATATAACTTATTATGTAGTTAGTAGAAGTTTTGAACCATCTTTGTACTTAAGAACAAATGAGTGTCTAATATACTAGCTGCTCTTAAATAAGATCTAAGCTTTTAAGCGATCAGTCAATTTTATTATGAAAGATATAATAAAACTTAAAGTTTTCAAATTTAAGTTCATCTCGTTAAATGAAAAATGTTAGCTCTTAACTTGAACTAACCTCTAATAGAATAACTCCATTTCTATTAGCTCACTTATCCAATGAATAGCATTTTCTATCTCCAAGTTCTATAAACTAAGTACCAGTATTTCTAAGCAGGTCTTTGACTAAATATACCAAATACTGACTTAAGAAATCCTTAAGCTATACAATGACCAAATATCTAGAGTATGAATTAAACTAACAATAATTAGGTAAAATAAGTTAAAAATAAAGTAGCAGAGTATTCTTTTTAATTCTTAGAAATAAGGAAAATGCTTATTCTTGTTATACTCTTTCAGGTTATTAAAGGGATATAGTCCCTTAATCTTCTTGTTGTTAGCTCGCCACTTACTATTCCATATTTATCTGACTTCCTTCAGTATCAGATCTATTATAGCAAGTTCAACAATACTAGCTTCATTCCAATTCCTCTCTTTTTGGATAATCCTAACTTTAAGATTGAGACGATAAAATAGAAGATTCAGGTGCTAAAAGTAGCAGCTGTTTTGGATATTACCTTTAACATAATATACACTCAAAGGTTGAGCTAACTATAAGATTGCTTGAAATTTGTTACCTATAGAACTGACTTGCAGATTTAGAGTGACGACTTGTACTGAATAATGCCTAGCTACTAATAGGAGGGGGAAGCATTAACAACCTTATTTGAAGCTCTCAATTATAAAAAGATATCTTACATTAACTAAGAAGAGGCTAGATTCTACAAGCCTCCTGAGTTTATGGATACTAAAAAGATAAAGATAAGCACCTCTGTTAATATACCTCTAAATTCATACTATGGCTTAAATTAAGAATAATGCTCAAACTCTTATATTCAAGATAGGATTATGAAAGAAGTACCAAAAGCTATTAGAATCTATGGCTCACCTATAATCTTCATGCAAGCTGATGTCTGCTGGCAAGCTTATATCTTAAATTTTGCGACTTTCTATAAAATGGCGGGAAATCAATACTCTTGGATTATAGGTCTGGAATCTTCTAGCCTAATAAAGCCAGATATTACAGCTAAGGTATAAAACATGTCAAAAATACATCTAGGAATACTAGACGATGGAATGATAGCTTTGACTCCAAAAGGCTTCATTCCAGGAAATTACTTCGAACTAACAGCTTATTACGTGAAAGTTCTTCTTACCTTTATAGATCAGATCAGCTATTTCCAGGAGGTTTATAAGTAAATAAGTTTTAACTAAATATTTAAACTATTTGAGAATCAACTATTCAATAGTATTGGCTAAGTTAACTTAGATTTTTCAGTTTATAACGTGTAGAATAAATAGCCCATAGAGATATATTAGATTAGTGGAATATACGCTATTAAGAAGGCCGAATTGGTATATCCTGGACCAAATTTAATTGCTCCCCCTGAAAAGATCACAATAGAAATGTCATATTCAACGAATGATAAAGAACCAAATGGATGGGGAGGTTACTATGCAATTATAATACCCCCTTTACATATACCCTGTGTGATTGATTATATCAACAAGGATGACTCACTTTTAGGAAACTAGATATTCAAAGCAAATCCGTTTTCTTATGGAGGGCTTATTGCAGATGTTAACTACACTTTAAAAACATTCATAGAAGGGTATTTCGATATAGGTATCGCTCATCAAGGCAGCATTATACTAGTAAGTTGATATCCCGCATACTTTGTTCTTTAAGCTATGGGTTTAAGCATTCCCTATATATTAGCAACAAGAGAAGATCAGCTATAAGACATTCGTCAGTATCCAAATGCATTCGATAACTACATTAGTTGAGTACTCTTTGCAGATATGTATAAAATATATTTAGAAAGGAATGGCTGGAATAACTTTGGAATGTGCTTTGAATAAATAGAGCCAGCAAATTAGAAGATCCATGATTAAATAAAGAAATGAGCCATGCTAAACAATAAGCGTATCTTGAACTTAAATGAAACTACTTTCCTTTCTAATGCTCAAACTTATAATTAAACTATATATGACGAAATGGCTGTTGATTTTATGTAAAACGAGATAAAGATCGTACTCGCATTTCCTGGACTTAATTTCATTAAAAAAATAGCTAATAGAATAATGGAAGTCGGATGAAAACCTGGTGATACTGAGTTTATTATTCTGTATACAGCGAATGTTATAGAAAATACATCTTAAGATCCAGAGTAGCAACTTAATATGAAAAAGCTTTTACATGGATCGATTACTATCACACCAATTGAATATGCAGGAGAGGTAGGATAATAACTTTTGATAGTAGAATAAGAATGCGTAAATATTACGATTTCTCCTTGCTATTATGTAGAAATACCACTAATAATAGCACATGGACTATAAAGCTGTATCGATCAAGGTTAAGATTATACTAACCCTAGTATATTATCTCAAAACATAAGACTTGGAAGATTCACAGGATGCAGTGGAACAGTGAAGTTCTAAGTGAATAATTACTTTAGAGACAATCTCAACTATAACTTCATCAATAATATCTACGATGATAACTGAAAGGTCCACTTAATTCCCTATCTCTAATACTGCCCTACATGTGCAATTGTATGAACATTTTTAGCATAAAAAACAATTTGAAATGATAATAGTACAGATACTCCCTCTGACACCTTTCCGATCTATAACGAAAATTGTGATTTTTCTGAAAGATGAGTATCTGATTTCGAGTAAGGTTATTAAATAGACTTGATTGTAATGCTTACTATGTTGGTTTATACATTCATTATTTTACTTTTAGGATTCAAAATTTGAAGTAAAAGAAAATATTAAAAGTTAGTATCAGATGTTTGGATGTCTAACGATGATCAGATCTTTATGTTTACTCTCATAATACAGTTTATTTAATATCTATCGATAGGACCTTCTTTAGATCAGTTACTTCCTTAATTAATTCAATCTGTTATTTAATCTTTTACACTGAACTTGATTGACTTTTAGTTTTCAAGTACTATAACTTGGATTGTATTTTTCGTCTGTGGAATAGTGGCAATCTTGACTGTTATTTTCATAATAGCATTTTTATTTAAGTTTGAAGTGGTTTTCGATTAAAGACTAGCTTTCTTAAGAATAGTGGGAAACTTATCCTATACTCTTTCTTAGTCTTTAATTGAAATCACTTTTCTCCCTATTATTTACATTTTAACTGAGCCGTTTTAATGCCTTTATGGAAGAGATGACAATACAGATTTTTCCTTAACTTGAAATGAAAGTTTCCTTGCATTAGATTGCTCAAAGATATGCCTTTCAGACTTTCATATAGTAACAATTATATACTCAAGCTTGATTCTAAGCATCTACTTACCTTTAGTTATGCTTGTATAACCACACTGACAAGATATGCACGAACACTTACATATCAAACAGCAATCCAAGTTCATCCTTATTAGAGTTTACTACCAAATCTCGATCAACATTTTAAACAAGTTGACCAAGGTAAAATATGAAAAAATCCAAGGATTCTTTTATTCATTTGGTGCCATTGCCTTTGCCTTGCTAATATTTAAGACAAGACCTTACACTTTCGATAAAATAAACGCTATTCAAACGTCTTTCTTTGTAATCATATTCTACATCTCCTTCCTAGCTACTATAAGTAAATACTTTGAAGGATCAAGTATACTGTTCATTATCTTCATAACAGGACTTATTTCCTTAATTAGCTTAGGAGGCATTTATTAAAGACGTTTCCCTAACTATTTGAAGCAGATTAAGCCAGATCTGATTAAGCTTTTCAGGTTTGCTTTTCGACCTTGGGCAAGCGTGACTTTATTGATTGATCATATTAGGATTCAAAGGAATAGAATCAGCATTATGAGAGAAGGTTTGATTGAGAACGTGAAATATGCCTAGACTTTAAAGGAAAAATAGTTTAAATAGGCTCTACTAAGTAATAAGCTTCAAACGCTCATTAGAATAAGGAATATGCCAAGTGAAATCGAAAAAAACTGGGGGTAAGATTAAACAGCTAAAAAGAACGAGATATAAGATTAAGCTAAAAAGGGAGAAAAAGATCAATAATCCAGTAGTGAGGATCAGTTGGAAAAGGATAAACAAAAGGAAGGAAATAACTCTTTCCTAGATGAAACTAAAGATATCTTAAAGGAAAAATAGTTTAAAAGCTTTGACTATAATGAAGGGAAAATTTAAAATAAGAAACTATTTTCTAAATAGACATCAAAGAATATCACTCAAGAAAATGTCTTCCAGAAGTTAGAGTCATCTAAGTAATTTCAATCCATTGAGCTTCAGAAATAAGATTTAGAAGTTTAAAATATCAAGAGTGAGTAAATCTATAGCAAGAAAGCTGGAAAAGCTTAAAATGCAATTGATGAATTGAAAGAAGAAATATGAGATAAGTGAAGCAACTAACTCAATGATATTTTAGTTAATACTCTGTTTTCTTTAATTTCCTTTGTGTATAAAAATAACTCACACTTGAACCCTTCTTAACCATTTAATAAATAAAAATACTTTAAAGGTATAGTTAGGAATTAAAACTTAAGGTTATTAAAATTATGCCAAATAAGAGTTAATAAAGCACAAAGCATTAAATCAAGAAATAAGCTATAGCCTTTATACTAGCAATATGAAGTTACTGCTTTTAAGTTTGGTAATTAATCTTTTTCATTTAATTTACATAGAAGGTAGCTTCAGCTAAGTAATATCTCTATCACCATTTTGGTTAATAGTTATAATAATATCCAGTCATATAATTAAGTCTAAGTTATAGAAAATAAGTCTAACAATTGTAATTTTAAAGGCTTAAAAGCTTTTAGATTAGATCTTATTGCTAATGATATAATGCTTCAAATATTAAAAGAGGTAGGAGCTAATATGTAGCTTTAGGTATAAGATCTCTATACAGTGGTAATTAAATTTAATATACCTTAAGAGTGTTAAAGATATAAAAGATTAATAGCAATGCTTTAATTTACTCTAAACAATATAGCTAGAAACTAACCACATTAATACCTTTCGCTTACCTTCATTACTAACTTTTGAAAGAATCCTTTCTGTTAATAGCTTATAAGTAATTTAACAATTAAGCAACTTAAGATTAATTTACTATCTCATTCTAACTATAATATCATTCTAAATATTCTCTAGGCTAAAAGCCTCTTAAGTTTAGTTACGCTTAGCCTTTGCTTCATATAGCAATACTTAAAATCCTCTTCTTATGGCTATAAGTTCTACCCTTATATCTTCAAATATATCTTTAAGCCTATAAGATTAGTTGGGTATAACTAGCCTCCAAATTACTTTTATACTAAATCATATTATTTCCATTCTTTAGTAAACTATTTTATTTAGATAACGATGTAAATACTCATTATACATCTTGGTAATATGTGTACTATATTAAAAAGATAAAGGCTCAAGTATAATACAAGGATAATTTATTTAAGTAGAGAAGTCTGACAGAAATAAGCTAGGGACTTAAACACTTCATATAGTATAAGATTAGGGATTTATTAATTGCTTTATGCCAGTAATTAGCATAGATATTATGATCTAGATCCAAGCTACATATTTATGAAAGCCAGATTTATAATCGTTACTATCTATTTAGCCTTCTAATCATGCTGTTTAGAAGTAAAGTTTGGATTAAATTTATTAGTCTACTCTTAGATTGAATATAAGCATTCTAATATCTTAGTCTCACTCCTCCTCAAGTATTGGTACTAGAATAATAAGCCAAAGAAGAGAGTAGAATTGACTTTGATTTCTAAATATAATTAGATGCATTCTCTTTATCCCTCTTGCTTATTATACCTAACTAGAAACTTCAGCAATAGTATTGTAGCTTTTCTTGTCTCATTTCAAGCAAAGCTTCAGACATTAAATATAAGATTTCTAGATAGATAAAAGTAAGTTATCATAGCTGGGTCTATCCCCTTATGCAGTAGATTGATATTTTAGCCTTATGAAAGATATAAGTCTAATATATTAAGTGAGCTAATTAATATATCTTATCTCTATCAGTTAAAAGAACACTAGGAATGCTAGCATACCTACCTATATACCTGGAATGCTTTATATTTCCTTTGGTTAAGTAATAAAATATATAGATGCTTGCCCATAAACTTTAGAATCTTCTATTTTAATTAGATTTAGTATAGTAATTACCATCTAGTTAGAAGATAAATGGATATATGCAAACCATACAATGCTATCGCTTTTTTCGCTTAGTAATTTGAAATAGTAAATCAAGAAATGAGATTTCATACCTTGAGGTTAAATTAAATAATTGAAGCTAAAGATAGATCTATTAGACCTATCTAAGGTATAGAAAAGAAAGCAGCTAAGAAGAAGCAAGAGTATTTAATAAGTAGATAAGGAACTTTGGTAAATTAGCTTAAGTCCTAATTAGAATTAGTTTAGTATGCAACGAAAATAGTTAAATTTACATTTTACTGACCTAAAAGGAAGAAAATAGTAAAGAAGTGAGTGAGAAAATATTCTCGTGAGATGATCTAAAAAATAAATTTATTTATAGCTAGAATACATCAGCTGTATATAAACTAGAAGAAATTTTGAAGATATGTAAAGAGATTATTCTTACTTTTAACTTTACAATACCCAAAAAAGTAATTAGGAAGTCTTATTGTATTAAATCAGTCCTAATAGTTATGAATTTAGCATTAAGCTAAGTTTAATAATTACTAAGATCACTAGAAGTTTAATATGATCTAAGTAAACTTCCTATGTAATATAATAGCATTTATCATAATCTTAATTATTTACTAACATATCATCTCTTATAAGTCCATAACTATTAGCTAAGCATACTTTGCTATAGAAAAAAGAGCTAGTATTTTAGATATTGACTGAGAAAATAAAGAGAAGGTAAGTAATTGAAGCTCGCTTATAAGAATCCTGATTTAAACTAAAAATAAGATTTAATGTTAAGATGGTTATTTCTAACTATAATACGATATTAGCTGGCTTGGGATATCCATAAATATAAATCTCCATTTATTTAACTATCAAATTTTATCTAATTATCGTAGTTCTTTAGTCTAATAACGAATTTAATTTTATCGAATATCTCCACGAAGAACTGGAATGCATTTATGTAGACAGTATGACTTTATAAGCATTTTAGCTATTTACAGGGAGAAAATAGATATAATGGGTAATCAAAGAATGAGAGGAATTAGAAAATGCTTTATTTACTTATCTCTTAAAGAGTGCTAGCTTTTCATAGTTAAGCTTGGTATTTTTTAATGATGCATAAATTAAACCTTTAAATAAGAAAATCCTGATATATTTTAGAAGAGCAATTAATAAAAATAGTTAGAGTTGCTCTAAAGTTAGTAGTTTAAATACTAGCATAACTAGGATTATACATGAAATAGTATGATCTAAAAATTAGAATAATAGAAGATCAGTTGTCAAAGAAAGTTCAAGTAAGAAATTGATTAAAGAGCAATTCCTTTAAACCAAATTTTATAGCTAATGAGTTTGGTATATCAATATGGCTAAGCTAAGATATATTATCTTGCTTAATGGATATAAAACAAAATCAACATTTTAATTAAGATGAAAAGGAAATTAAGCTATAATAAGAGGGAAAAAGAATGAATCTATTCTTAGTCTTGACAGCAATGCTAATGATAAATGAATATATTTATGACATTTTGAAAGACAATATGCACACCTTTAGCATGGATATTAAGCATTAAATAATAAATGCATTTTTATCTATTAATTTAAGATTTATTTTACATCATAAAATATGAAGGGAGCGTAAAACCAAAAATAATCTACATGCATATGAAAATCTACAGTGTATTACATACTATATTTAGCTATTCAATTCTAAAATCTACTGGTTTGTTTAATTAGAAACAGTCTGCATAAAATTATGCTAATTAATTAAATAAATAATTTCACTAATAAGCTTATTTGATAGAAAGAGAAGTGCAATATTTCTTAGTAGCTACTATAGATTTTAAGGACTTTAAGCTTACCTAGATGCAACTGATTGATAGTTGCATCTCTACGATCCTTTATGAATTAAACTGCTAATCTAACTATAACACCTTTTCAAATCTATCTTGTCAGATCATGGAAGTAATCATTCTTAAGATTTCTTAAGTATTTTAAGCTTTTAACCTTAAGGTACCCATTATGTCTTGATATCTCTATTGTAGAAATTCTTAATCTGCTATAGCAAGTTCTTCTCATATAAACTCTAATTAAAGATTAGTGAGAATGGTTAGATAAATAAAGTAACTACTTGAGTTATCTATTCATTATGCTTCAGAGCATATCTACTAGTTTTTAAGGTATGGCAATAGAAAAGGGAAAGTATAGATTATTACTCTATCTACTTATTTAGCTTTATGAACCACTTAGTTTCATCGCTGTGATTCAATTAATCACTAATACAGTTTAAATAATCAGCTAACTAAGCCTAATTAAATTTAAAGTTTAGAGGTTATTTTAAATGAATAAGTTAAAAATAAAATAAGGAAGATAGAAGCATACTCATTAATATGAAGGAAGAGCTTTGTGACTTAATGAATGACTTGTGTAAGCGGCTTAAAGAAAGATATTCTATAAGTTATGCTTTATAGAGTCAGTGAATTAATAATTACTCTATAACAGACTGAAGATGCTTAGAACTGTGTGAGTTGAGATAAAGCAACAGAGGAGCTTGAATGCTATAATAAATTGCTTGATTAATAAATTTGTAAAAAGAACATGATTTAAGAAGCTTGTATGCAGCATGAAGATATATCAATATGCATTCAATAAATCTTAAGGAAAAGGGGTGTAAAGGTAATAATCACCTATCAAAAAATTTGTATCTCTAAGTGTTTCATCTATAGACTAATAATAACAATTTAATCAAACCTTGCTACTTTAAGTTGAATCTATTGTAGTAGTTGATGTGTTAGATTATAAAGAGCATTATAGGATAAGTACTTACAAAAGATAGATAGAAATATCAAATTTTTATTACCTAATTTATTAAAATTAGTGTATAGAAGAGAATATCTAAATAGCCTTAAAATAGTAATCAAATAAAGAAAGATATGAGAAGTATATTGTATACATTGCTAGCTTTTGCTCCTAAAATGGTGATTCTTTCAAAGTAAATTAATATTTAAAAAATGATTTAATATCTTATCGAGAGATCTCTATTTCATTATTAAACACTAGTAAAAGCATTCAAAATCCACATTTAAAATATAATTATTTACAAGATATGTGAACAAGAGATAAGTAATTAGGAATGCTTGATTAGAAGAAGATATATACCTAATAAATTTGATACTTCTATCAATCCTAAGAAAAAGCGAGTCCAAGCTATTTGACAACTGATTTTATACTATTTAATAAAGCAACTTTTCTTTTAATCTTTGCTAATATAAAATATACTTGTTATCTTAATTTTCAAGTTAAGACATTTTGCTAGCAGACAATATACTTTAAATTCTTCAAAATCTCTAATTTTTCTTTCAAGTAAAAGTCATCCTGAAAGCTAAAATCTGATTAAATGCAGATAAAATTAACCTATTTTCTACTTAATCCTGTCTTATCCTTATTATATAAGTTAGAAAGCTTATTTTTAGCATTTTTACCCTTTAAATTTTTTGGGGATGTTTCCTTATGAAAAAATTAGATTTGTGACCTTAGATAAGTCTATAAAGCAAGGTATTAAACATAGTAAAATATAGAGTCTAGCAAATAGGTTGAAGTTATAATATAAATATACTAAGCTCATAACATATTAGCTTAAAGGACTACATAGAAATATTACTTATTGTCTATAGATAAAGCTATAAGGCTTTGTATAATAGAAGAGAGAACTGGAAATTAATAGTTATTGAAAGGTGCTTTTGAAATTAAGATAATAGATCTTACAAACCTTTGTGTTATCTTCCATCTTATGAAAAGTGTTTAAGCATAATAAATTAAATAATGATAATAGATTCAATACAAGCTTAACAATTTAGTTTGACTCTAATTGAACTAATAACCCTCTATCTTCAACAAATAGAATATTTAATATTCTGAATATTTGTATAATTTAAGTTTCTACTAATCTATGAAGGTAAGAAAACCTTATGCTTTATATAACCATTAGGACAACAAATTCATATATATTATATAATTAAATCAATAATCAAAGCCCCCTTTTTAGCTTAAGAATGAGATAGTTAATCTATTACTATTTTATAGATATTGAACTGATTTATATTCATGCGTAGTAATACCTCTTTCTCTTTTAGTAGATCGAAGTTAATTTAAGAATTAGCTTAAAAATACCTTGATTTATTTTTAAAGCTAGTATATCAATCTAAGTTTTATAGAGTTCGCATAAATGAAGATCGTATATAATTATAATTAACAAGCTTTAATTTCATAGTCTAGAATCAAGCTTTTGTCATTACTCTTAGGTTCTATCATTAGGATTTTTTCTCTTTTTCTGCATGCATTTAATAAAGAACTAGCTTGGCAATTAAATCTTTAACTAATGCTTCTACTTTTATCTTTAGATTATTTTTTACCTGATTAAATACTTCAAATAGCCATTAATGTAAATAACCTAATGAAGGTAAATAAAAAGCTAACAAACTATAGAAGCTCCGTTTATAAATGATCTTCATGAGAAGGAGCTTTTCTATAATATCCTCCTCAACCTAGTATCTCTAGTCTGCTATGGTTTAGCTTTCGCAATGTATATAAATGGTAAGTTAAAATATAGCAAAAGTTTGATATATTGAAGCCATTAATGCTAATTAATCTACTTTAATTAAATATAAATCATTATGGATAGGATTGAAGAAAAATATGCTATGTCTATCAAGTTACTCCTTCCTCCTTTTAAAAATTGCTTCTTTTCTAATTCGTTCCAATAGGCTTAGAATGCCCAAACGGAGGTAGAATCAAGATGTTTTTCTGTTAAATGAGATGGATATGGAAATTTGTGTTGTGAGGATTATAATTTAGAGGATACTTCTTGCTGGTGTATTGAGGTCAGTAGTAAAGAGGATAAAGCTAGTAGTAAAGAGTTTTTAAACTCTTAAAAAAGCTAGGAAGTATTCAGTTCTTAATAGAAGCAAGCAAATGGAAAAAAGAAAGTAGTTGATGCAAAGAAAAAATCATTCATTTCTTAGTCTTCAAATCATAAAAACAATATAATGGCTAATTTTTAAAGCTCAGATGGAAGGAAAAAATCTACTAAAGAGAATGAAAAGAGCATTATATGCTTCATCTGTGGAAAGAAATTTGCATAAGTATGATAAACTAGTAGGAAATCAGAAAAGTAGAAAACTCAAATAGATTTAAAGACTGATAAGGAAGAGCACACGAAAAAGGAACCATTTAAACGGAATAAACAAAACAGTGAAAGTGCAAAGGGGGAATAAAAAGAGAAAAGATATTTTCTTAATAATTGAGTAGCATAGACTGTTTTATTCAATAGACATTAAATATCAATATCTATTATCAATTATCTTAATTAACTTTGCTATAAGCAAAGTTTCTATTTGATATGCTAAAAAATCATTATTTAAAACATCAAAAATCGCTGATATAAAAATCTCTAACCATTGAAAAGCAACCTGATAGTAAAGCGATTGTAAAGAAATTAACATAAAGACATATATAACTAATTAGCAGCATAGTATATCCATAATGAATGTTATTAGTTATACTCAAAATTATTTCATAATTTAATGATTTGATGATAACTAGAACCTTATGAAATAGAATTATAAATGCCAAAACTCAGGTTAATCCAATATGAATTATATTCCATATATCAATCTCCCAATTAGCATCTTTATTTTATATAATACATATCTTTATAATAGTACTAAGCTTATTCATTCAGTAGTTTAAAAGTATGTAAAATATACTGATAGAAGGATCTCTAGTTAAAATACTTGTCTAAGTATTGAAAAATTAAAGATTTAAAAATGGTGTAGAATCCTGGGAAAGATAGAGAATCAAATCTTTGTGTAAGATTTTTAAATCAGCAAGCATAGTAACCCAAAAGGCACAATTACTTAGATAGAAATATCTTAAATATTAGAAAATATTAATTTAAGTTAAGGGATATGCTAATATATTAATAGATACAGCATTCAATTATTTAATTACAGATACTACTTTATCCTTTTCTTGGTAGAGGGATATAAAAAATATTTAAATAATGATTCTTTTCTTAAGGTTAAAAGTCTGTAAAATCTTAAAATGACTACAATAGCTAATTAGTTATATGGTATGAGAACTGCTGCAGGCTATATAATAATCACTTATTAAGTTTTTTATTGAATTTAATGTAATATACTACTAATATTTATTATATGCCTGGATATTAGTCAATTTTGAAGATATATAGTTAGCTATTGAACTATCATTCTTTGTAAAATTTGCACAGAATACTCTAAAATGATAGTCAAAAGACAATTAAAGAATAAAATTTTAAACATAGTGCCACAGTAAAATAACTACAAAAAATTATAAGGAAAACTAATTTGATTCTTTTGGAATCAATTTTAACAAAAATTTCAGAAAAAATTGCGCAACTAAAATTAAGAAAAATACTTAAATCTAATTTGCTAAAAAATTCTAGTAAAAGAAGGGCATATTTGTCCATGAAATTTCTCTACATTATATTAATAATTAATATAAAACCAAATGATGATATGCTCTTATAAAGCTCTCCTTATTTGCCTTACTTTCAATAAATTGGTCTATTATTTTTGAAATCATTTTAAATATTTCTTTCAAAGTTCAAATTTAAAGGTTCTAAATATAAAATTAAAATCCTAAGATTTTACATTTATTTTCATAAAGAATGAAATATATTTGTTATTATGAAAGTTTATTGGTTAAATATTGTGTATTTTAAATTTAATTATTTTCAACTTTAAGTTTCATTGCCATCAACTGAAGTTATTTATTTATTACAAATAATAACTAAAGCAAAGAAAATTAATTAATAGTAAATTATACGATGTTTTCATAATCGTCTTTGCTGTCAGATATTTTCCCCTTATTTTTTAATAATTTGTTGAGATAAATAAGCTTTTAAATAGTAGTTCTGATGATTATCTTTCAAGAGGTTATTTCTGATAATGTAAAATCTTACTTGGACTTTGCTCTTTCTGCTAGCTTGTATTACTCTAAATTATCAAAATCTTTCTATTTCTTGATCTTCTATACAACTTTTATAAAATGATCATTCAAATTAATTAGTCCTTTTATAGTTTAAATTAACCTTAGCACATATTATAGCTATTTCTTTTTTTATGGTACTTTTTTATATATCATGATATCTTTTTCCAATTATCTTCTCTTTTATTCCCAGTTTTTTTCATTGACTGATATAAAGCTTCTTGAACATGAAAAATACATAAGGTTTTAGTTCTGCTGATTACTATAAATATAGATCAAAGCATTCTTATAAGCAATTTTTATCACTTACTTATTACTAATTATTGCAGTCAACTTTTAGCAATCTAAACTTTTTATCTCTTTCCCTTTTTTAGTACCCAAGTAGATATATTTTAGATAATTCTAGCCTCATGCTCTATCTTTAATCATATCAATTCCCTTTACCTATATAATGGTTCTAAGTCTTAGTCTTTAATTTTATTTCTAAGAATTGTATTTATCATGACTTGGGGAATATTATTAAACCATAAGAAGATAAGGAGGCTATAGCAATAGTCAATAGTTGTACAGATTAGATTCTTACACTATACCTTAGAAGTTAGAATCCATTTAACGCCTACAATTAATAGAACTATCCCCATAATAAACTTCGTAAATAAGGTAAAGGCAGCTAAATATATCTTCTAATTAATAGCTCTAAGCTATTTAAAGTAGTTAAAAGCAAGTATTAAAGCCTGGGAATTTACTATAAAAATATTGCTATTAAATCCTTCTTTTCTTATTGAAGCTTCTATAGAAATAAGTAATTTACCCTTCGTTAGTTTCTATATATGTTGCAAGCTTATAATTATACCCTATTCATAATTTGTCTTAATGATAAAAGAAAACATTATATTGGTATATATGAAAAGGAACCTTAAGTGGAAGAGAAATGTAATAGTTAGAGATGCAATTGATATCTCTTAATGAGGTAAAGCATATAATAAGCGATCAGTCTAGGGATCTTAAAATAAAATAATATATAATGCTATTTAACTTTTTGTTAGAACTATTGAAATAAGAGTAATTTAAGTCAGCTATAGCCTTAGACTCCTTATATTTATATATCAAAGAGTAGAATATTTGGTTAGATGAGCTAATTTTAAAATACTAAAATGATATTTTGGGAATTAAAGGTTTAATTAGCAAAAACTACAAAAGAAGTTTTAAGGGAGCTAGAAATTTAATTATCTATATCATTGTAATAGGATAATGATGCTTTAAGCTAAAATTTATTTCAAAGGTTTGATGGGTATTGTTATTAAAAGATAATAACTAAATATTTATTGTAAGTTATGAATAAAAAGCATTAGATAAATTTTATCTAAATGAACTGATTTTAAAGCGACAAGACTAAGATAAAAGAAAGGATAATTATTAAGTTTAGGTTAGATATGCTTACTAGTCTAAAAAG
This sequence comes from Loxodes magnus, assembly GCA_946699065.1. Lineage (NCBI taxonomy): Eukaryota > Ciliophora > Karyorelictea > Loxodida > Loxodidae > Loxodes > Loxodes magnus. The sequence continues at coordinate 99,016 of CAMPDV010000897.1, forward strand.
GTATGAGCAGGATTTTGTATTATTTATTATACCTCTTAAACTTATTAAGTTATATGGATTTATCTAAAGGTATGAAGAAAATTATTTCTAAGGATTATCTAACAGTAGTGGAGCTTGAAGTATATGGAAATAGAGAATGTATTAATTACAAATGATAGTTCAGTTTGCAAAAATATTCTACAGATTATTCCCACTATGATGATTAAGAAACCGCTCATATACACAGTACTACAAAAGTTCAGTTACCTCAAGCATTCAAATTGAATCCCTAATCATTAATAAAATTAGAGGAAAATTAAAATTTTATTTGGAATATAAAAATTTAGATAAATTATTCTTTATTTAATTTCTTTATATAAGCTTAAATTATTTATAATTCATAAATTAAATTTAATCACTTTTATATTTATCAGCTTGCTCTTCCTCCTTTAAGTCTTTTTTTTCTTCTTAAGATATATTTGAACTATTTTTACTACTTTGAGAGTTTATACCATCATTCTATAAGACTTGCAATTATTTTTCCTTTTAATATTTCTATGTAGCATTTTATTCTTCTTTTGTTAAATCCTTTTATTCTTTATCCTGACTCTATAAATTTTAAATTCGTTCCCCCTCTTCAATCTAATGTTCGTTCTAAATTTTTATGGCATCCTTAGTTTCGTCTAATATAGAATTTTCCAGCTAATTTTCTTTTTAGAGTATCTACTGCTTTACTATCAATTGCTCTTCGTTTTTATTACTAAAACACTTTTACTCTTTTGTGTCTTTTTGTTCTTACTTATCAGTTTTTTGTTAACTTTCACGATCTCAATCTAAATCCTCTTCTTATACTTCTTTTTTCTTAATATCCAACAGAGCGTTTTATTTAATTCTTAGTAAAGAATCTTTAAATTCCCTTTCCTTTAGCGTTGAAGCTCTTCTTACATTTACTAGCAATATTTTTCTCATTTCAGAAGTTCTAGTCTTCTATATGTTTATATGATCAGCTAACAAACTTGCATTTGCCCAAGGTCTAAAAGCAAATCTAAATAACTTAATTAAGTCTGGCTTATACTGCTTTAGGTAATTAGGAAATTATCTCTAATATAAGACTCCAAATAAAGCTATAAAACTAGCACCTATAATAAAGGATATAAAAGGAGCTTAAGAATCTTCGATTATTAGCCCTATAGTTGCTAATAAGGAAATATAAGAAACAAGAAGAAATAGCATTAACTGTATTGCATTTACTTTCATGAATGAGTATGGCTTTATTAAGTAAATCAGTATAGCGAATGTAAATGTTGAGGTTGAATAAAAAAATCCTTGAAATATGCTATATTTTTCTTTAGTCAATCGGTTTAAAACATTGATAAGAACTTAGAAGTAAACTCTTAGTAAAATGAATTTAGATTATTGCTTTATATGTAAGTGCTCGTGTAAGTCTTATCAATGAGGTTAAATTAGCATAACTAAAGGTAGGTAGAAACTTAAGATGATACTTGAAAATATTATGGTCATTATATGAAATTTTGAAGAGCATGACAGTGAACAATCAAAAATTAGAAAGCTTTCATCCCAACTCAAAGAAGAACTTAAGTTGTTATCACGGCCATAAAGACACTAAAATGGCTCAGTTAAAATAAAAAGAATAGGAAGAAAAGTAATTTCTATCAATGATTAAGTTAAGCTATAGGAAAGACTTCCTATTCATCTTAAAAAGCTAACCCTTTCTTCAAAAGCTACCTCAAATCTGCATAAGAAAGCTATAATAAAAATAATGGTAATAACTGCAATTGAACCAAAGGAAAAATAAACAATTCAGTTAAAAATAATAGGGAACTTGTAATTTACCAAGTCTAATGTAAAAGTCTAAATTAAGATATCTACTTCTTTAGGAAATAAAGCATCTAAATTAGGACCAATAGCTAAAAATTAAATGAACTAAACTATAAGAGTAAATATAAATTCTTAATCATCATTTGACATTCAGACTTCCTTGCTTATTTTTTAATAATTTGTTTTATTTCATAATTTTAAGCCAATTAAAAGAGTAATAAATGAATATGTCAGAATAGTAAGCATAGCAATTAAATCTACTTTATAACCTTCCTTAAACTCAGAAACTCATCTTTCAGTAAAGTCACAATTATCATCATAAATAGGGAAAGAATCTGATAAAGGGCTAGTAGAATTATCATTTCAATAGTTATATGGAGCAAGTTAATTTCAAACTATAGCACAAGTAGAGCAATATTCAAGAAAAGGGATTAAATGTAGATTTTAGTTTTCATCATAAATATTATTGATAAAGTTACAGTTAAGATTATCTCTAAAATTTTCGTTTTATTTGAATTTTATAGTTCCACTACATCCTGTTAATTTTTTATATCTAATGTGATAAGAAAGAGTTTTTGAGTCATAATAGTCTTAACCTTCTTCAATGCAGCTTTGAATTCCATGTGCTATGATAAGAGGTTACTCTACATAATAGCAAGGCGAAATGCTGATGTTAGCACATTCTTTTTATACCTGTATCATTTACTATCCTAGCTCTCCTATATACTCAGTAGGAGTAATAGTGATAGATCCTTACAAAAGCTTTCTCATTTTTTTCAGTTATTAAGAGTTTCAAGCATTATTTTCAATTACATTAGCAGTATATATTAAAATAAATACAGTATCACCAGGCTTTCATCCAAGTTCCTACGTTTTATTAGCTAATCTTTTAACTGAATTAGCAGCAGGGAATCCTAAAATAATTTTAATTTCTCTTTCTAAAATTTATTTAGCTAATATATCATAATTAGTCTAATTTTTAGTTTAATTTCTGTTATATATTGTAGTATCATTATCATTTATAATTCTCTTACCATTCAACTAAGCTCATTGTTTAATTTTGTTATGAATCTATTAGTTAGAAGGTTCAATTTATTCAGATATTAAACCAAATTTATTTCATTTATTTTTTTCTAGATACTTAATATACATATTTGCAATTATCTATCAGGATATGTAATTGTTAATAGCATTAGAATATAACTGAGTTTCCTATAAGAGATCTTCTCTACTTGCGTAAATATATGGAATTTCTATTCCCATTGCTTGTAGAACTTTATATGCAGGTAATCAACTTAAGATTACAATGCTTCCCTAATGGCCAACTCCTAGATTGTAATAGCCTTCTATAAAAGTTTATAGAGTTTAGCTCAAATTGTTATATAATCCACCATACGAGAATGAATTTGCTTTCAAGTGCTAATTTTTCAAAATTTATTTATCTTTGTTAATAAAATCGACTATGCATGGAATATGTATAGGCGGGAGTACAATAGCAAAGTAGTTAGCTACACCATTAGGTTCCTTATCATTAGCTGAGTAAGACATTTCAACAGTTTAAATTTCAGGAGGAGGTTTTAAGCTAGGTCCAGGGTATATAACATCTGCAGTGGATATAATTGATTAGCCTTTAATTTAATAAATTTAAACAGGAATTTTATCCTAAAGATTATAAACCGAGAACTCTTAGTTTAGCTACCTCTAATTACCGAACATTCTACTTTTAAACTGGTTAAATAGCTATTTAAAACTGGTAGCTTAGTTCTATTTATTCAGACTATTTAAAAAATCAAAGAGTGAAAGTAGATATTAAATGTAGTAGCCAGTTAGTTCGAAATAGTTTTTAGGGATGAATTGTTTAGGAGTAAGAGCTATCATTCCATTATCTAATATACCTATATGAATTTTAGATCTATTATGCACTAAGTAAGTTATATCTGGATTTATTAGATTAGAGGATTCTAATCCTATAATTCAGGCATATTAATCTCCTGCCATTTTATAGAAAGTAGAGAAAGTAAGAATATAAGCTTGTCAACATACATCTGCTTACATCAAAATGATTGAAGATCCTCATACTCTAACTGCGATTGGAATTTCAACTAAAAGTCTTTTTTAGATATAACTATTATTGCAGCTATTTTGGTTTAATCCATAATAAGAGTTTAGAGGAATATTTGCTGATTGGCTGATAAAGTGGGATCCTTCGCTGAAAAACTCTTACGCTTTGTAAAATCTAGCTTCTTATTAGCTAACATAGGTAATTTTTCTGAACTACAATTCCTTTAATAAAGTCTATAAAGCTTTACCTTCTTCCTAGTAACTTGGCATTACTCAGTAAACATTTTCCTTCGGATGGTATTTATCTGATCTATATGCCACGAAGAGTAACTGATTACTCAACTGAGAGAGTTTTTAAGTATACAAAAGATTGAAAGTCAAATCGATAATACCTAATATTCCAGAATTCTACATCTTTTGCTCAATTAACTCCACACTAAAGTTAAGATTCTACAAAGTAAGAGGAATAGGTATGAAGTTAGTATGATTGAACTTACTTACATAAATCTATTAGCAAACTGAGTTCATTATATAAGGAATAGTATGTGGTGAGCTTATTACGAGAAGATTAAAGGAATTTACCTGATTTATAAGTCAGAAGATAAACAGCAATGAATGCATTTTGAAACTTATTTCTAAATTAAATAAGAAAATAAAGATCTACTTTATTTTTTTAACTTTCCTTTTAATAATTCTCTCTTTACAATGGAGAATTTTTCTTCAAGATATTTTAAGAAGAATATGAAAAAACGCTTACTCCCCAAATGGCTTATTTAATGATGTTTTAAAATAAATAAAGATTAATTTGTTCCAGTTAATAGTCAATATTTGAATAATTAAGGTAATCTAAGCTTTAAGTCTGCTTTCATCTCCTTTTTCTAGAAAATAATAAATTTCATAAGTATTAATAGATCCAATAAGATTCATACAGATAAGCATAAATAAATTCCTACTAAGGAAAGTGAGAACTTTTCTTGTCTGCTTTATTTTTCTCTTCTAATTTTGATTTAATTTTTGGATAATATTACTTGATAATCTTAATTTTCCTTCTTTAATTATACTCTTCATTGCTACTTATCCTTAAAGATTTGATCTAATTATGCAAAAAAGTTTATTTGGTAGTTTGTTCTATTTATAAAAATAAGAAGCTTATTAAATCATTTTAATCTAGACTAGTGTAATATAGTCACAAAATAGTGTTATATAATAGCAAAATAGACTCTGATTGAATTCTTCATTATTCTGGATATTAATAATTTGCTGACTTTTATATACTCAAATTATTTTCTAAATAAAGCTAAGAAACTTATATTAGAATTTATTTCTTTAGATCATTATTTTTCACATTCAGTTATAGTTAAAAATTACCCTAATTTAACTATAATTGGACTGCAAAACCCCAAAGAGATATAAATTCAAAATGCTGTAATTTTAAATTCTATTTCATACAAAGCTAATATATGCATATCAAAAGATCGTTCCTATGATTAGCTTTTAATCTCACTATTGCTAGTATTTTTTTAATTCTAACTTAGAGACAGAAAATACTTATTTGCTTTAAACTTAGTTGTGTGAAAATTCATTTGGACTTGGTTTATATATTTTGGGGCTGCTAGTGAATTCTATCTGTATAATTTGCACTATTTTAAAAGACTTGCTGTTTCTTCAATAATTATATATAATTTAAGTTGAAGAACTCAATGCAGTTTGATAGTTATATTAATGAATAAAGTTAAAGAGATGAATTAGCATATCTTATGTAGTTATTAAGATTAATTTTTTATTTATTGCAATAGTTAAATTTTCGCCTAGCTACTGGAATATTCTTTCAATTAGTTACTATAAACAATTATCATGATGCTTATTGAATGCATTCCTCATAATAATATACTTCAATTTCCACAAATATAGGATAATTCATTGGTACTTCTATTTGTATCATGAATTAACTAATTATTTTATAAATACGGTATTAATTGCATAATCATTGTATAACTTGGGTTCTAGCCTTTCTTTATTATTAATGAATGATTTAATATATTTCCATATATTTAAAGATACTAAGCTGAAGAATCAATTTTTTGATTTGCTTCCTTCTTCAGTCTATAATATAAAGAAGCTTTAGTCTGATTTTATTATGCTCCTCTTCTTTTATTCCTGTATTTTAAAACATTGAGGTATGCTTCTTAATTTAATTTCCTTTGTAATAAATAAAATTCCTTTATGAGACTGTAATTATATAAGAGCATATGTAATGAAAAGGCATACATTTGCTTAATCCAATATTAACATTTTAAAACTAAGATAGCATAAGTAAATTCTCTCTTTATACTTCAAGAGATAGAATTACTACCTTACTTTAAAGATAACTGAAGTTCTGGTATAGTTCCTTATTTTCTTCTTTAGTCAATTCTTAGAAAATTCTATACTCCTTCTTTCGCCCCTTCAATCAAAGAATATTCTTAATAACTAAAGCTTCTCCCTTTTTTCAGAAAATGATTAATCCTTAAGTACTAAATAGACTGAAGTTAATATAGCTATACAAATAAGCAAGTCATATTATATAAAAAGCTTTAGAATATTCACTTAGAAGCTCATTATCTTACATCTGAATTGCTATATATTAACTAATCTATTAATATAAGTTGTTATAGTTTTCCTTATTACTAATTATTCTTATAGCTAAGCCTGTAACCACATTATATCACTATATTTTCTAGCAGTCATAGTTAGTTTTGTAAATGGAAATACCTGCAAATTGTTTAATTATACAAACAAATCTCTTAACTCCCTAGATTTACTTTATGTATTTTAATTTTATCTAATTAAGTAGACTATTAGTACTTGCTAGAACTCATAAATCTATTATTATACTTGCTCTTATTGTATATTAATAGCATTAGATACCTGTTTTTGGGGATAATAATAGAGTTAGTAATCATAAAGAAATTGGATAGAAATGCCTTTTTAGTTTTCTTTTTTACCAGGTAAAGCTTACTTGATTAAAAGTTAATTACAGATGACTTTCCTTGGAGCACCTTATTGATTATAAATAAAAAGGTAACTAGAATATGACTACTTATTTAGTTTATTTAATGTATACGTTTAATTAGAATTAGAGTGATAATAGGATAATTGATTGCTCTAGTACTAATAGACTTTACTAGATTATAATATCCTAAAATTATTTATAAGTTGCTCTTAATTACCAAACTACTAAGAGTATAAACAGTATCAGCTTCTATTTTATTCTCCTTTAAGTTTTTGGTTTATTAGTATGCTAGGGATTTTAATTTATTTGATACTTACAGAATGCTTAGTAAATTTATTTAAATGAGCTAAGAATTTGTATATACCTACTGCTGCTAAGATTGTTGATTATAATTTTATAGAAGGGATTTAATGCTTCTTTTGAAAGTAGAGTCCTTTAGATTCTATTATAAGCTATTTAAATTTGATAATTAATTGACTATATAAACTTCATCTACTTCGCATGCAAGTAATGGAAATTAGTTAATATAGGGATCTGTTATTACTATTGTAGGCTTATCTACTTATAGAAATAAGATTAGCTATCCATTTTATTTAGACTAAAGGTAATACTAAACAACACATGGAAATATGATGCTTTTAAAGAGATAAGTCTTAAAATCATTCTATACTATTAAAGCTAAAGCAGGGTGAATAACTATTAAAGACTGGCTTATTACAATAGCTAGCAGCTTAGAATTTATATATTAATCTTGAAAAACTAGAAAAGGAAGGATTTTAGATAGCCTATTATATAATAAATGCTTGCTTGTCTTAAACTGTTCGCTTTCTAATTAGATAAACAATCACCAAATAAACTTCAATAGCTTTTACTTTCCTTTATGGTATTCCTATCTTAATTACTCTTGTGTATCTTTAAAGAAAGTAAAGCATTTCTATGCTTTGTACTAAATGCTTTAATTATTTTGTGAGGAATTTATATTAAACTACCCTTCCCTAAATTAGTAAAGGAATTAAATTTTATAAAAGATAAAAAGAGATTCTTTGAGTCCGAAGTGGAAAGGAAGTTAAGAAGGTATATAGTTAAAGCTTGTGACATAATAATATGAAGCTTACTGATATATTTTAAATAAGATTTAAATGAAAGCTTTTAATTTAAAATTAGCTATACTTCTCTAATTTATTTTAGACTCAATAAAATATTATGGGGGCATAAAGTCAACGGTAAGATAAGCGATTAACTAATATTAGGTTAGTTGAAGATGAAAATCCTCCTAAGCTTACTAAGTATGTTGTTTTATCTAAAGTAATCAATAAAGCTTAAATAATAGACCATAATTAAAAAATTAAACAAGCAATGGACTAACTCATATAAGCTAAATAATTAGCTATCTAATTAAACCTAAAATTTAAGATCTTTTGCAAAGAATAAATCAACTCGCAAATAGTAAATTTGCTCAAAAATGCTAATTTATATTAGCAGTTAGTCTAAGATTGAGTATAAGAGTTCAATACCTAAATAGATGACATATATGAATCTTTCAATATTGTCTAGAAGGGAAATTATCCTTCAGAAGCATCAAAGCTTACCAAAATGAATCAATGCTTAGATAGCTTAATTTAATCAGAAAAGTATAGATTGAAAGCACTTAGAAACCTTGAAAATATTAATTTTTACAAGAGCATAACATCCCATAGTGACTTTACAATGAACATTGAATCTAATTTGAAATAGATTAAAAAGGAATTATTAGGTAAGAAAGCTACTTAGAATGAGTTTGACATTATGCTTTTTAGCCACAAAAATTCAAATAGAATTATGTAATTCGAACTAATTTCCAAAAAGTTAGAGAATCATAAGATATAGACTAACTGGTTTGTTTAGCATCATAGAGCAATGTAAATTGATGAGGCTTCTCTTATATTATCTGGGGGATAAAACTAACTGAAACGTTTTACTTTAATTTAGCATAAGAAAGCAAAGGATTTCGAAACTCTTTTCGATAGATATTCTCATGGTATTACAATGGAACCTGGAAAATTAGTATATCTTATATCAGGAAATCATTCATTTCAAGCCTGTGAAACTTTTAATTTAGCAGACTAAAAATTCCGTCCTATTCAGAAATATCCAATATATGCCTTTAGCCATAGTTGCGCTATGATGAATGACTACATATATAGTTTTGGAGGTTAGGATAAAAATAAAAAGAAACTGTCTAATCAAATTTTTTGCTATTCAGATCTAACAAATTAATGATTTTAAAATGAAAAGTTCCTTCCATAAAACTCAAAAACACTTTCAGTTTACCTTCCAAGCAAAGGAATTTTAGTATTTAACAACTAGAATAAACTGGAAAAGGTTTGCCTGTTTGAAGAGAATCAGATATACGAATTCGCTAATGAGTTCGATAAAGATTTCTGCTATAACGTTCCTTAGCAATACAAAGAAGCAATCTATTTCCATAACCAAAAATCTTAAATGTATATCTTTGATACTAAAAATACTATGTGGAGAGCTCTTTGAGTAGTGTAATAATCAATTTTGCTTATAAATTAAACAGAAACTTATTAATTTTGTTTAAATATATCTTAATAATAGCTTTATGGCTTCTTTTAAAATTAAATTTGATATGTTGGATTTATCAAAAACATTTATCTAATGAGTTATTAATATGATATAGTAAAGGATAAACTTAATTGTAAAAGTAATAGCTGAGATATAGCCACTGAGGAAACTTTAATACACTAAAGTTTCAAGAACCTTCTGGTTTTTAATAGTTAGACATTACTCAAATGTATTGTTAAAGATAGCTAATTTTATTAAGTAGTCATTGGTTTATTCTCTAAAAATGAGCAAAGGGAGCATCTTTATTTATTGTAAATGTGGAAAATATAATCCTATCTTTAAAGCTTGTTCTTAGAATTTTTTATAGATTATAGAAATATTAAGATATACCTCTGATATAAAGAATAAAATCCTTATAGATATTGCTATAAACGTAAACTTAGAAGAATGAATCAAAGCTAGATAAAGATAGTAAACATCTTACTACTTAGTTGCAATTAAATTCCCTTTTCAATAAGAAATGCTATTACCACGAGCAGCACCAACATCACATCCTTATATAAAATGCTTAAGCCTTTAAAAGGCTAATTACATAATTAAAGTTAGGTATTTATTAGTATTAATAAAGCTTTGGCAAATAAAAAATAAGGGATAATAGAAATAAGCTAATTTATTCTTGTATAGATAAATAAATTTCTAAATAACCAAATATATAAACTAAGCTTTATATATAGATGCTATCATTTACTTTATAGAATACCATTATCAGCTAAAAAATATTTTAAGGATTCAAATTCTTTTAAACTGTCCTATAAAAAAATAAAGAAACAGCTAGAATCTTTACTAGCATTCTAGTGGATGAGATTAATGGAAGTATAAATTCAAAGAGGCTAAAATTATAGTACTGAATAAAGTCGGACAATCATGGTAAATCTTGGTGTTATCATCTTCTAAAAGCCTATCAACATTTTTATAAAAGTTACTATTCTGATTTAATTATATTCCTTTAACTAAACTTAAGGATTGTTAATAATGTACTATGATAGTTATATTTGCTATAATGCTAGAAGATTATCTATCTTATCTTAAAGCATTGAAATTAAGCATAAAGATATTTATTTATTATTATGAAAGGTTTAATTTAGCTGTCCTCTTACTAAGTAACTTTAATATAAGAATTTCCTTTAATAATCAATTTTTATTTAGTAATTAAATTATTTAAATTCATTAGTGAAGCTTTTATTAGATATCTAAAACTTGATGCTTTAATTTTAAAATAAAAGGAAAAATTAAAATTAATGAGTATAAAAAAGATTGAAGTGAGAGAAGAAATGATTGGCATAATAGCAGAGCATTTATCTAGAATAAAGTAATAAAGAAGAAATTACTATATAAAGGATAATCCTTTAACTTAAAATAACTCATTTGTAAATATAGTCTAGGCTACTAAAGACTGTTGAAAAATCATAAGCAAATCTAGAATCCCATAGATAAATTTATAAATGAATTAGCCTTATAAACATGTAGAGATATCTAACTCATAATAAATATTTTGCTTATATATCTGTTTAACTATATTAAATAATAAACTTAAATCACATTAAATCTCTATTATTATCTTCTCTTAATCTTTAAACAAGCCTCTCTATTAATAGAGAATATTAAACTTAAATGATTTAATTATTAGCAATTTTATACATCTAAAAAGATAAAACTTAATTATATCTTTAACTTCCTTTTTCCCTTTTGCTTATGTTCTACTATCAGTTAGCTTTAATAAATTTATAATTTCGTGTTATAAACATTTATTACAGTGCTTGATAAAACTGAATCTAAGTTCCTTTGGTAAAAAAGTTTAATGTTTTATAAAAACTAATTCCTCAGAACATAATATTAATTAAGCTTTATAGCTTTAAACTTATAATTATCATATCTAGCATAGCTTATAATCTAATTGTTTATATTTAATTTTTAATTAAAGGTTATCTCTAGCTTGTATCTTTTATTCAAACAATTTAATAAGGCAAGGAATTAATTTAAAAACCTTAAAACTTATTGTAGAAATAGTTCTAAATAAGCTACCATTATATCAATTAGTCTATATGCGGTTTTCTTTAGCTTCAAAGCTTCTTAGATATTTCTAAATAATTATTGTTTTTCTTTTTAATAGAAATTTGAAATATTTTCTACAGTTATTAAGTTCTTCTAACTTAAGAAAAATCAATTAGATACAAAAGATTACAATTGCTCCTTTTTATTTCTATTTTTAATTGTTAATTTCATTTTACAGTAAATGGTACCTAAAGACATAGAACTATTTATAAATATAAATTTGTATTTCATTCAAATTTTATTTCTGGTACTGAGAATAAAGATTTTAATTACTCTTAGTTAGCGTAAATTAATAGGTATTCTAATACTGAAGACTTAGTTAGATAGAATAAAACCAAAATAGTATTTCTGGCTTAAAGCAATAGACTGCATCAAACTATATTCAAACTTAAATCTTCTCTAAATTTGACTTTCTTAGATTCTTAAAGTCTAGCTATTTTTATTGAGTTATGTGCTTTTCAATTTAATTTTAAATTAGGTTAAGATTATTTTTCAAAGGATACTAAGAAAATAAATAAATTTAACAAACATAGTAGCAGATGCATGAGTATATGAGTAGCTAGCTTTAAAAAGTGTATAATGAAAGATATTAAATTTAGTTTTGTATATATCTTATTAAGCAAATTACTATGAAAGCTAAGACAAGCTTAATGAACAATCCAATACAAACTAATAATATATAAAGATAATTAATTTTGATTAAAGGAGTTATAAAAGTTAGGCTTCAGCTTTTATTAGTTTTTCTTGGTGCTCTTCCTTATCGTTCTTCTGTAAATAATGCTAACTTCTACTACTTTGCTCTTCTACTTTTTGTATAGATTATTGAGTTTATTCAATTATTTTCAACTGATTCATGCTTTCTGCTATTTCTGCTTTATCTTCTTTCAATTAACTCTCCCTTTATTTTCTTTAGGTTATCCCTTCTTCTTTCCTGCTATACTTTTCGCATACCCTGACAAATATTAGAGTAAACATGAAGTCTAGAATAAAGAGGAAAATTAGGTAACTTATAAAGAAGTTTAATAGTCAAGGAAGATATTCATCGAAATTATACTCCAGACTTATCCATAATGCAATACCAAAGCTAGCAAACAAAAAGAGCACAATAAGGAATAATTGGAGCTATAACTTGATTTTCTAAAATAAAAGCATTAGTAAAAATTTCTCCCCAGAAATTATAAAAGATATTATTAAAGCTGCAACAAAGTCTTCTATATAATAGCTACTAGATTATGTAATTTCTGAAGTAGCCAAACAGTTCAGGAATAGGCTTTACAAGGCTAATGCAAAGTCAATCGTTAGTAGTGTATGAGATATAACTTTGCTCTAATTGTAAAGTTTCCAAGGTCCTGTTAAAGCTAAATGCTGGCATCAAGCTTAGTATGTTTGTTTGACTTCATACTTCTATTCTTCATGGAATTTTCTTTATTTTAAAATTCTGAAGTGACAAAGACAGTGAAATACAAAAAGTATAAAGAATAATATAACTATTCAAATGAACTAATAAATAGGCTTAGCTTCTTATTAATCTTCAAACTTAATTATTCCAGGCTCATGAGAGTTATCATTTTAATTTATGGTTTACTTAAATAGCCTAACTATTCCTGACTATTTGCAACTGCAAATGCAAGTATTGCTATCATTAGTTTCCTTTAACTAACAGTTCGACTAATCGTAATTTTATTTTTTCTAGTCTCACATTTGACATTCTAGGCTTTCATTTTATGCTCCATTTAAGCTAAACTTTATTTCAGGTTTGAATTCTATTTTATCAGGTTAAGATTTTTTAGTTACAACTCCAATCTAATTTTTCTCACAAGTCTGGTAAATTTCAAAATCTACATAAGTTAGATTTGTAAACTCATCGTTTAGCATAGGATTACTTTTATATTCTACATATATAGTAGCTAAGCATTCTCCCGTTAAATTCTAACTTATATAAACTTAAGAACTATTCAGCTCAAAGGAGCTTGGTATTCTTTCAGAGTCATACATAGCTACTTAAAGAGAAAAGGTATCTTGTTATATCTATGTTGGTTCTTAGTTCGGAACTAGATATTTACTAGCATAGGATAAAGAAGCGTTATTAATATTGTCTTGGACTGTAGAATTATATTTTTTGGTTTGAAGCTTTCTTATTTTAAGATTACCAAGTCCTTGTGAACTGAGATTCTTGCTAGTTTTATTATTCTCTTAGTTTGGTTCTAGTTTAAATATGGTATCAAGAAGAGAACTAACAGAACTTAGTTAGTCATAATCAACACTAAAATTAGCTTTTTGCTAAAGACATTAACTCACTGCATCTATTATGATTTAATAATCTTCAAAAGCTAAATTTTTGCTTAATGTATTAAAGATAGAAAGTGCTATTGAGAATTCCTCTTTGCTGACTACTTTTTCTGCTACAAGATCAAATAAATTCGCAATGCTAGAAGAAGATATTTGCTCATTGTTATTAGTTATTGCTTAAGAAAAGTCATAAAGGTAATTTAAAGCTTCTAGACTTGAGTTGAATTCTTAACTCCTTAATTGTTCTATTTCAGGTGTCAGATTTCATTCTTTATTGCTTACAGTGACATCAAATATCTTTCTATCTCAAGCTCCAAAATTATCGTAAATGTAGGCACCAACTTATAAAATTTATGAATTTGCATCACTTTGAGGAAGCTTAAAATATTGGGAATTTTTATCTGAAATCAAGCTCAAAGCGTATTCTCTTTTCTATTTGATGTAGAAAAAGCTAAATTTTAAGGGATAGTCGCTTTCTTCATCCAAACTATTCTCTACTGATAGTAAGAAACTAGTGTTTCATGCTTAGCCTTACTAGGGCTCTACAGTAAATATTCCTTCAAATGGAGCTTAATTTATGTATATTTACTTAGTGCATGAGTATTCATTTTTAAGAGCGTCTTTAACTTTAAGAGTATAGTTGTAGTTTTATCCTTGTAGAAGCTTAGAAGCGTTTATTTATATTTCAGCATTATCAGTTTAAGTGATAGAAGTCTCTTAAATACTACCTGGGCTTTAATACCACTCATATTAATAAGGCTCGTTCTTATTATTTCTAATAGTTGCATACATGCTTAGGAATCCTTATGCGTTTATTACGTTAAATTAATAGTCTCTTATAAATATAGAAACAAGAGAAGCTTTATCCTAAAGTATATGCACAAAAACAGAATTAGTTCCATATCTTCCATCAGATGCTGTAGTGTTAATTATAAACTCGTAAATATATGATTCTGGAAATTATGATCCCAATATCTTTATTTAAGCTTTCTCTGGAAACTAACATTTAACATACTAAAATTCTTCATTTGAGGAAGTATCTATATAAGTTCAATTTTCGTGTAAAAATCTGCAGGATCATTCGTATTATAATGTATAGTTAAGAGGATCAACACCTTATGCAAATAATGTAATTTCGTCAGAGGGAAAAATTTCTATAACTTCATCTCCAGAAATATAAACTTTGACTTAATATTAAATTATACTTATGTTGAGGCTACTCTAGTAGATTTAGTCTACTATTGCTTGGATATTATACCAGTAAGGATAATAAAGATTTAAAGGTCTTATCTTAATTAGCTGCTTATTATTTGATCTTGAAATAGGATCACCGAATATTATTTTTTCGATATCTGATATACTTCTATTGACTTCATTTGTCGACAGTAATTTTCATTGTATACTATGCTTTGTCTGCTTCTTAACGTCAGTAATTATCAAATGAATACTCACCTCTTAGTCTTAATGGAAACTTTCTTGTTCCCCATTTGCGAAATAAATGATAGGCTTCTATCAGCCATATATTTCTATTATTTTCTGTTTCTTTTTACTTGATGTATTAATACAAGAAACTGCTCATACAGTTAAGTTTACTCTTTCAGTTTTATTGAGATACTAAGATGGAATAGTGAAAGAGCTTTTTTCTTAAGAGTAGATCTAAGGTTTGTTATTTGAGTTATTTCATTCAGTGAAAATATCCTCAAAAGCTTTATTATATGGATCCAATTTAATTTCCCATCAGTACTGAACAGCACAGTGATATCTATCTTTTACAAATACTTTTAAAGTAAAATTTTAGTTGAAAATTTAATAGTCAAGGTCTGTTATTAGCGATATTTGCAGTTCTAGCTTTACTTCAATATTTAAAGGAAGTCAGAGATTAGAATCCATAGTTTAAGAATATGGATGGGTTGTGTTTATTACTCCAGGTTTAAATTCAATCTTCATGCTTTCTGAAAGAAGAGCTTCCTCTCCTAAGTCTATTGTCAAAATGTTAAATTCGTTATTTAGGGAGCATTAAGCATCTTTTCCATAATTTTGGACGTCTTTTAATATCAGAGCACAATTGAAATTTCTACTTTTAAAGCCAACAATTTTATCGAAAATGACTTCAATGTAACTAATCTCATTTGATAAACTAGCACTTACCAACTTTGGTGCCATTCTTTTTAAGCAATCATACTAACTGAAAATTGCTAAATCGTTTATTTATAAACCAGAACATTCCTTTGGACTTTAACAGCAGAAATCATATAATTCTAAAAGGCATTCCATACTATCAGGAATTAGCTAATCTTCATACGTTCAATAAATTTCGTTCCTGAATACTGATTCACATACAGATTTCGCACTAAAATTACAGATTTGTTGGCAGATGCTTGTACTATATTGATTACTTTAGGCGTTTTTTTGAATGCATTCTTCGTTTTATTTATAGTAGTCAAATTAGCATTGATATTTCCTAGGCTAATTATCAATGAAGCATTGAAAACAAAAATTATCAGACTATTAATTCAGTTAACAGCTCGAAGGACATTATGTCTCAGTTAGAATTGATGGACACTGTTAATCTTAATTACTACTACAAATTATTGAACTGTTCTATGTGGATTGAATTTGAGAGTTATTTAGGTAGATGCTTCCTGCTTTTTAACTAGCTTAATTTTATTCAAAAACGTTATCATTGAAAATGTTAACTTCACTGAATTCTAATTAAAAAACTCCACCATTCATTGCTTTATTATTCTTAAAGGTATTATCGTTCAATTAATCTATAAATGACTTTATAGCATAAGTAAAACCACCTTAATTAGTAGCCTCGTTATTCATAGCTTTCAAGTTTGATATTTTAGTTATATTTGAAATCTCAATTCACATAGCTCCACCCTTTTATTAAGCTTAGTTATACAAAAATTCGCATTAACTAAAATATTGAATATATGAGAAAGATAATCCGACAGCCCCACCTTGCGAAGCTTAATTATTCATAAACGTATTATCATTTATTTAATTCATATCTGATCCTATGAAATATAAAGCTCCTCCTGTAAGTGCTTAGTTATTACTAAATTAACTAGAGCTCAAGGAATTAATTTAAGACTTTTCAATATATGAAAATCCTCCAGAATTAAGTGCTTTATTATCCAATGCATTGACTTATACTATTTCTGTAATGTTAGAAAACTCAGCATATATAGCTCCACCATTTTTCTCAGCTTAATTATTTTAAAATGTCTCATTCGCAACAAGCTAAATGAAAGAATTATCATATGCTAAAGCTCCTCCTTACTAAGCTCTGTTTGAATTGTAAGAGTTGTTAGCAAATTAATTTACTTAGCTCTACTATAAATAAATACCACCCGCAGTATCAGCCTAGTTTTAAATAAATGAGTTATTGTAAATAGCTAAGATAAATCCTTGCTATATATAAAAAGCACCTCCTATCTAGGCTTTATTTTATGTAAATTAGCTATTGTTAATTCACTAAACTTACGAATAGGTTACATATAAGGATCCTCCATTCTTAGAAGCTATATTTCTTATAAAAGAGCAGTTATCTATCAGTTAAATTTTCGAATATGAAGCATGAAAAGATCCTCCGAACGTAGCACTGTTTTAAATAAACGTGTTATTTGAAAAAGAAATCAAGTTAATCTTGTCAAAGGATATACCGCCAGCGTTTAAATCAGCAGTATTACTTTCGAAGTAACTTCCTTGGATGTAATCAATATTACTTTATTGGAAATAAAAGGCACCTCCTTGTAGTGCTGAGTTATAAGAAGCACTTATATCAGTAAGATTTTTAACATTAGAACTTATCATATTTATCCCTCCTCCATACTAGGCTATATTATTGAAGAAAGTGCAATTTTTTATTGATTCAATCTTAGATTCTTGAATGCAGAATGCTCCACCATTTGCAGCACTACCATAAATAAATTAGCAATCCTCTATAGAGTTAAACTATGTTTAATCAGCGAATATGCTTGCACCATATGCTTATGCAAAATTCTTTACGAAAGAGCAGTTGGTAAAAATGTTAATATAACTATATCAAAAATATAAAGCTCCTGCTTTTGCTCCTTAATTTTCTTCAAATGTATTATTATTAAGAAAACCTAGTAAAGATCTGCTAAAGTAAGAAAATCCTCCTGAATCCTAAGCTTTATTTCCTAAAGCTCTGACATTCACTATTTCTGATAGATTTGAGTCTTCTACGTATAATACTCCTCCAAGCAATGCACTATTATTAAAGAATTTACAGCTATTAATCTGTGTAATATTCGAACTTGAGACGCTTATAGCACCTCCTTACTATCCAAAATTAATAAAAAATGTAGAGTTATGAATGGAATTTACCAATGATTAAGAGATATAAATACCTCCTCCCCGATTAGCTGTATTGTTCACCAATAAACTACTTGAAAATTAATCTATGAAAGCTGCTTCGAAATAAATTCCGCCACCGTTATTTGCATAGTTCAATGATAAGTTTAAACTAGCTATTTAAGAAAAATTGGATCACAATACTTACATAGCTCCCCCTTTTTCAATAGCAGTGTTGTTAGTAAAAGTGCAATTAATTATAAGAGAAATATTTGAGTATGAAACTTATAATGAACCTCCGTAGGTTGCATTGTTTTTAGTGAAGGTGTTATTAGCAATCTAATCTACTCTAGATGAGTATAAAACTATACCTCCTGCACTGTCTGCTGTGTTCTGAATAAAAATATTATTTGACAATATTTACATTTGCACTTAATCAAAATAGAGCACACCTCCATATTATGCTTTGTTGTATTAGGCTGTTAAATTTGAAATTATATTTATGTTAGAGTTTATAGCTTCTAGCAAACCTCCATTTGATGCTGTATTATTAAGACTTATGCAGCTATCAATCATCGAAATATTTGAATACAAAGCAAAAATTGCTCCCCCAAACTTAGCGCTATTTAGAATAAAAGAGTTATTATAAATATTGTTTACTTATACAGAGTCAAGATATAAGCTTCCCGCGTAAGAATCTACGAAATTATTTTTAAAAAAGTTGCTTGAAAAACTATCAAACTAGCTACTCTTTATATAAAAGACTCCACCACTTTTTGCATAGTTGCTCTCAAAGAAACTATAACCTAAAAGCTTTACTACTGACTGAACTATATAAGCAAATCCACCAAAATTATAAGCTTTATTTTATTTTGCGCTAATATTATTCATTTTGATTATATTTGATTACTCTATATAAAAAATCCCTCCGTTTTTTTCAGCTACGTTACTAGTAAATGAGCAGTTATTAATAAGTTAAATTATTGATTCTAAAATATAAGCTACACCTCCACTAGTCATGGTATTTTATAGAAAAGAGTTGCTTGTAAAAGAAACAACTTCTGACTTGTCGAAATAGATTGTTCCGTAACTACTTGTGTGATAATTGAATTAATTATTGTCAATTTGGCCACAGTATGTATTTTCGCTGAGTAGAGCGCTACCATATACATCATAATTACCTGAAAAATAGCATTTTGTTATACTTAGATTTGACTAAATTGCATATATAGCGTGACCGTTGTTTTATTGAAAACTGCTTAAAGTGAAATTAGAGGTTGAGCTCTGTAAAAAAATTGCACCTCTTTCTCCTTAGTTTTTGGTAAATTATGAGTTGATTGAAAAAAGTGAGCTATTAATGCTTCATATATTAGCAAATGATTCTTTATTTTCCTTCAAAATTGTATTTGATATTACTAGATCAGACCTATTCATATAAATCACCCCACAAGAATTCTTATTTATAATGCTAGTTTCTATTAGGACAGTAGAGTTGGTAACATTAAAAATAGTTCCATTTTCATAGCAGGAATTTAGCTAATTTATAGATCATCAGTATGAGAAATTGCTATTTTCAACGTATATATAGTTCTTAAGATTTGGAATGAACTCTTTGATAATAACCCAAGATATGTTCAAGTAGGATTTTCTTGCTTCTATTAGTATATTGTCTTTATAAGGATTGCAATCCACTTTTTCACATGATTTTCCACCAAGCAATTGTTAGCCAGATATAGTTAGGTTATATATTAGTAAGGATTCATTTTGTAAGCTTATTCTTATATGAGGTGATTATGTGTAAATGATGGCTGTTTTGGTGTAATTCGAGCACATTGCTTTGTAATTTTGAGTTGACAAGCATAGAAGCATTTATATTGTTATATTTTTACTTCCTTTAGGAGTTGCTCCTCCTCTTAATATTTCACAATTATCTTTGCAAGAGGAGCAAGTCAAGCATCCTAACTGATGTCCATGAGGAGAAATATAAACTTTATGAGATTACCCTTCAACCAAACTATATAAAGCATCAGAAATAGATGTATAAGGATAATCTATGGTTCCAAGCGAACTATTGAGCTAAAGATTCTGGAAAATCAAAGGTGTAGTAACATAAATCTCCGAAGTCTGAATTCGCAATATAAAAAAGCCAAAGATTAGAAACCCTAAATAAAGCCTAATTCTTTCTGCTTGATGCATATTTAAAGGTTTAATAAATGAATAAATATAATAAAGCCTTATAAGCTATTATATCATATATTTACTTATCTAACTTAGTTATCAAGTATTATGATTGTATTTATTACTGTTTACTATTATTTTCATTGAACTTTAATTCAATGATTTATATTTTTATCTCTATTTAGCACTAAATAAAGTCTATAAAATCCTAAAAGCTAATTTAGTTATATAAAAGCATAAAACATTGTTAAGAGATATTTTTTTAGGTAATAAGCCATAAAATTTTAGAGTTTAAGCCCAAAAATTTTAATTTATTGGAGGAGGAAAATTTTACGAATAGAACTTAAACTTGAAATTGAATTAACCTAAATAAAGCTATTCTCTATAAAGTAGCTAGAAGTTTATTTTCATCTTAGAAAATGATTAAATTAAAATCTGATTCTTAGACTTTCAAAGTTGAGAAAATAATTAAATTAACTAAGATTCTAGTTAGCATTTTAAATGTAAACTAACTAAAAATAATTTGTTCTTATTGTAATAAATTTATTATGCAAGTACCTTGTTATTAAGGGATTTAGGATTAATAAGTCTCTTAAATATTTATAAAATTAACAATCTCAAAATTATATAAATCATGAAAATAGATTCTTTCTTAACCTTTTAGTCAGTTTATTTTAGTTATAACACTAGATAGCTAAGCTAATATTTATTTATATTATAATAGATAGGACTATCTTTTCCCTAGCTTTCCTTTTTTCTGATTTTCTACTAAATTAAAAAAATTAAAGTCATTAATTTTGATTTATAGTTTGATTATGATTAGAGTTAAAGCCTAAGTTAAAGAGAAAAGTTTTAATGAGTAAGTAGTAGAATTAATTATGTATCTGTGATTCTAAAGCAATCAAAGCTATAAATATCAAAATTGATGCTGCTGAAAAGGGAAAATGAAAAAGTAAATTAATTTAGGAATAATACACATAATTTAACGTTAGAAAAACATTTAAAGAAATGTAAGCTTTCATAAATCTAGAAAAAGCTTTCATCTGCTAGTAAGTTATTATTATTTAAAGCTATGAAATTAATTTATAATAAACTTAGGTTATTGGATATAATAATATCATTCCTATTTTAATTTAAGCTTTTAGGTTTAAATTATCATATTTTCTTTTAACTTTAAAGTTAAATTCTATCTATCTTTCAATCAAGTTTATTAAATCCTTAAGAATTTTTAAAACTTCAGATGATTAAAAAAATCTTAAACTTTTAAAATTTTCAAATCTCGTTATACTTTAAATTAAAATCTAATTATTCTGATATCAATTCCCCTTTAGCTTCATAGTATAATCATAAAGATCCTTGTATTCTATTTATCTATTATGATGTTAATCTTAGTAATATGGATTTAAAATAAGCACATTATTAATAAATTATATTCCTATACACAAACCTATCTTTCGAGTCTAAAGCATGCTAAACTTTTAGTATTTATATTTTGTTTTAAAAGTAGAAAGTTTATTTCCTCTTAATATTAAGAGCTATTCTTAAGATGAGCTTCATATTTTATTTGGAGACTAAATAATCATCTTTCTCAGAAATTATTTTAAAAATTAGCTTTGGTATTGATAGATCAAATTAATTTCCTATCTTTATTTCAAGCATCTTAAAGAGAAATGATTAGGTTATAAAGACTAAAAAATAGTAAAGCCTAATGCTTAAATAAAATTAGGTAAAAGTAACTAAAACCATTTAAAGCAAATAAATAGTGATTTTATAAATATACTTATAAATAGAAGATATAAGCAATAATTTTTATCTATCTTAATTGTAGTAAATGAAAGAACTTTAAATATAACCTTTGATAGCTTTTATTTTTATTACTATCTTTATTAAAAGAGTATAAGGGATTATATTTAAAGGCTAAATCTGATTAAACTTCTAGATTAGTCAATTATTTATAAATTAAGAAATAAATGAATGCTAGATCTAATTAACTGTCATTTAATTAAATTATTAGCCTCTTAAAGAAGTTAACTAGTAACTTAACTCAATCAAAGTTGCATTTTTGATTTATATCAAAGTGTATCATACAATTAAAAAGGTAATTAGGTAATTAAATCTATAATTGATTGCAAATAGCGACTATATCAAATAATAGCAGGGGAATGAGACAAGAAAATATAATAGAGTAAAATATTTAAGGGTATTGATTTAATAATTTTGAGAAATAAAAGAAATATTAGTCTTTGCTAATTTAAAAAGAAATAAGGTGAAATAATTAAATAATTATAGAGAACAATTAATAGACTAGTGTAGATATAAGCAATCTAAGTATAACTTAAAAAATTATTACAATAGAATTATCTTTATTTAATAAAGAGTTTAAAGCTATATAGCTAAATTAATTAACTACACCTTTTATTTTATAAATTTCTTAACTAAATGTATTTCCCTTATATAGTAAAATTGTAGTTCTACTTGCGTATTTTAAATCAGTATCTCTTTTATTATAAAGTAGAGAATAATATAATGTAGTTCATTAAGAAAGCACTAATGTTTATGTAAGTATCTAAGAAGATTATTTTGATAGGACTATTATTTATCTAAAATAATAAGCTAAGATTTTTATAAATTTACTAGAAGCATTAAAATAAAAGAAATTTAACTAATTTAAGCTATATTTTATAATTATTCATCTTATTAAACACACTATTTTTCTTATTTTCTCTAATTAAATTTTTAATCTTGGTAAAAGACTAAAAGAATTTATAAATATGCTTAATAAACTAGCTCTTAAGCAACTTGCAAAACAAAATTAAGATAATAAACATTTGTTTGGAAAAATAAATCCTTTTTAATAAGCAATACAATACGAATATTAGCATTTTAAGGATCTCTTAGATTAGCTTTGCCTTTCATAAATGCTTGTGAAGAAGATGAAATTTAAATAATTAGGAATCTACCTAGTTTAGATTATTGTAGAAGAATCTAAATGATTTTGCTTTAAATAGCACTAAGTATTTACTATATAAATTATAGTAATGTAAATAAATATTAGGCTATATATCAGAAGTCTTAGCTAATTTAAGTAAGGTTTTTAAGAAACTATAATTAATATAAAAAGCATTTTAGAAAGAGTAAAATAATAAAAATAAAAAAAATGTTGATAAAGCTAGACTAGAAAATATAATAAGGCATTAAGTTTAAGTAAAGCAAAATAAAAAATTAATATAATATAAAATATCAGAGATATGGTATAGGGATAAAGCGCTAATATTCACAGTTTTTAAATCACTCAGTCTTTAAAATATTTTAGTATTAGAGGATATTCGTATTGCTCTCTAAATTAGAATTAAAAAATACTTATAAATGACTAAAGGAAGGTTAATAATGTAGTTAGCTTTAATTTAATAAGATATTACTATTTGCATCCAATATTTAAGGTATTTTAAATCAACGATATTTTATATGGTAAATAGTGAAATAAAAGGTTGCTTTATTTAATGCTTTTAAAGTAAATGACTCTATTTTTATTCATCTATGATCTAATAATATATCTAGTGCAATTAGAAGTTTATAATCTCCAGCAAATACAAAAACCCTCTTCATTAGATCAAATTAAAATACGAAAAATAAATTAGACAATAAAGAAATACACTTATATAACTAAATTATTTACAAGTATTTCTATATACGAATCTAATGAGGACTGATATAAATTATAGTGACATAACTAATTTTAGCATACTTAATGATTTAGTTATATGAAGCATTTGTAAAATTCATAACTATTTGTTTGTTAGGTTAATAAAGCAATTCAGACTTATAGAAAAAGAGTTATGGCTTTTCTATCCTAAAGAGTAATAAAATCTTCGAAATTTTTTAAATGAATATTTTAAGAATTTTGTTTAATATGATTTGCTTCTAGATAGTTACAATAGTATCAGTCTATTAAATGTATAAAGCTATATACTTCTTAAAATAAAATTAACTTAAATTTATTAAGAATATTCCTTAATGAAATTAAAGAATAGTGGATATCAAAATTATTTAGAATGGATTAAAGAAGTAGATAAGGAAATATCAAAGTAGATATGTTAATTTAAAAGAGATTAATAATAATCATTTGAGGTATATGGAGAACTTACTTGATGAAATATAAGTTTGGAATATTAAAAAAATTTGAAAAAATGCAAACCTATTTATTATATATGAATTATATAACCACTATTTAATAATGGTATTAAATTATGATTAAGAAAAATTAATTAAGCAAGTGTAATTAATATAAAATTTTAATAGGTAAAATATATAAGAATGAAAGCTTAGAAACGGATTGAACTTTATACCAATAAACATTAACATTTGGTATGATGAGAAACAATTTTAAAATGGATTTTGTAATTAAATGGCTTGAAGTATATGAAAATTATTAAAAATATCATAAAGACTGGAATAAAGCCCTAGTTATAATGTGATTATGCAATTATTAATATTGCAGGAAACAAAAAAGAAGTGAATTAATTTATATCATCAATATGATATAATAACTAAAATAAGCTGTCTAAATTCAAAGATTTATTTAATTTAGTAGCTTACCTAGATCTATTTTTAATTCTTCTATACTTTATATTTGGCAATGATCTATTAAAGCAACTTAAACTTTCATATAATTTTAAGAAATATGAAAATCTTTTATAGTTTGAAAAAATTTTGATTGAAAGTATTTTTTAAAACTTTTTTAAATAAGTTAAAATTATTTATTATCATAAGTTAGATCAGATTCCTTTTAATTTGATACTTTCTCTTCTCCCTTATTATCTTATTTTTCTTCTTGAAATATGTTGGAGCTACTCCTTCTACATTGTGAACTTATACTTTCAATGACTGAGACTTCTTATAATTCTTTCTTTTAATACTTCTATGAAATAATTTACTATTCTTTTGATAAATCCTCTTATTATTTTTCTTGGCTCTATTAATTTTAAATTTATTCTTCTTTTTCAAGCTAGATTTCGTACTGGAATTTTATGGCATCTTTAGTTTCTTCTAATATAGAATTTTCTATTTAGCTATCCTTTTAGATTATCAACTGCTTTACTATCAATTACTCTTTGTCTTGGTTACTAAAGTAATTTTACTCTTTAAGTTCATTTTATTCTTACTTGTCAGTTTTTTATCCTCCTTCTTGATCATAGTCTAAGTTATCTTTTTCTTAAAATATTTAGCTCTTTATATCCAATAAAGAGTTTTATTTAATTCTCAGTAAGGATTCTTTAAATTCCCTTTCCTTTAGCGTTGAAGCTCTTCTTACATTAACTAGCAATATTTTTCTCATTTCAGAAGTTCTAGTCTTCTATATGTTTATATGATCAGCTAACAAACTTACATTTGCCCAAGGTCTAAAAGCAAACCTAAATAACTTAATTAAGTCTGGCTTATACTGCTTTAGGTAGTTAGGAAATTATCTCTAATATAGCATTCCAATCAAAACTATAAAACTAGAACCTATAATAAAGGATATAAAAGGAGCTTAAGAATCTTCGATTATTAGCCCTATAGTTGCTAATAATGAAATATAAGAAACAAGAAGAAATAGCATTAACTGTATTGCATTTACTTTCATGAATGAGTATGGCTTTATTAAGTAAATCAGTATAGCGAATGTAAATGTTGAGGCTGAATAAAAAAATCCTTGAAATATGCTATATTTTCCTTTAGTCAATCGGTTTAAAACATTGATAAGAACTTAGAAGTAAACTCTTAGTAAAATGAATTTAGATTATTGCTTTATATGTAAATGCTCGTGTAAGTCTTATCAATGAGGTTAAATTAGCATAACTAAAGGTAGGTAGAAACTTAAGATGATACTTGAAAATATTATGGTCATTATATGAAATTTTGAAAAGCATGACAGTGAACAATCAAAAATTAGAAAGCTTTCATCCCAACTCAAAGAAGAACTTAAGTTGTTATCACGACCATAAAGACACTAAAATGGCTCAGTTAAAATAAAAAGAATAGGAAGAAAAGTAATTTCTATCAATGATTAAGTTAAGCTATAGGAAAGATTTCCTATTCATCTTAAAAAGCTAAACCTTTCTTCAAAAACTACCTCAAATCTGCATAAGAAAGCTATAATAAAAATAACGGTAATAACTGCAATTGAACCAAAGGAAAAATAAACAATTCAGTTAAAAATAATAGGGAACTTGTAATTTACCAAGTCTAATGTAAAAGTCTAAATTAAGATATCTACTTCTTTAGGAAATAAAGCATCTAAATTAGGACCAATAGCTAAAAATTAAATGAACTAAACTATAAGAGTAAATATAAATTCTTAATCATCATTTGACATTCAGACTTCCTTGCTTATTTTTTAATAATTTGTTTTATTTCATAATTTTAAGCCAATTAAAAGAGTAATAAATGAATATGTCAGAATAGTAAGCATAGCAATTAAATCTACTTTATAACCTTCCTTAAACTCAGAAACTCATCTTTCAGTAAAGTCACAATTATCATCATAAATAGGGAAAGAATCTGATAAAGGGCTAGTAGAATTATCATTTCAATAGTTATATGGAGCAAGTTAATTTCAAACTATAGCACAAGTAGAGCAATATTCAAGAAAAGGGATTAAATGTAGATTTTAGTTTTCATCATAAATGTTATTGATAAAGTTACAGTTAAGATTATCTCTAAAATTTTCGTTTTGTTTGAATTTTATAGTTCCACTACAACCGGTAAACTTTTCATACCTAATATGATAAGAAAGTGTTTTTGGATCATAATAATCTTAACCTTTTTCAATGCATTTTTGGATTCCATTTGCTATGATAAGAGGTTATTCTACATAGTAGCAAGGCGAAATGCTAATGTTTACACATTCTTATTATACTTGCATCATTTACTGACCAAACTCTCCTATATACTCAGTAGGGGTAATAGTGATAGATCCTTGCAAAATCTTTCTAATATATTCCTTCTATTGTAAATCTTTAGCATTGTTTTCAACTACACTAGCAGCATAAATTAAAATAAATTCAATATCTCCAGATTTTCATCCCAGTTCAATAATCTTATTTACTAGTCTTCAAACAGAGTCGACAGCAGGGAATCCTAAAATAATTTTAATTTCTCTTTCTAAAATTTATTTAGCTAATATATCATAATTAGTCTAATTTTTAGTTTAATTTCTGTTATATATTGTAGTATCATTATCATTTATAATTCTCTTACCATTCAACTAAGCTCATTGTTTAATTTTGTTATGAATCTATTCGTTAGAAGGTTCAATTTGTTCAGATATTAAACCAAATTTATTTCATTTATTTTTTTCTAGATACTTAATATACATATTTGCAATTATCTATCAGGATATGTAATTGTTAATAGCATTAGAATATAACTGAGTTTCCTATAAGAGATCTTCTCTA
Source organism: Loxodes magnus (assembly GCA_946699065.1). Lineage (NCBI taxonomy): Eukaryota > Ciliophora > Karyorelictea > Loxodida > Loxodidae > Loxodes > Loxodes magnus. Next base: position 126,796 of record CAMPDV010000897.1, read on the forward strand.
CTTGCGTAAATATATGGAATTTCTATTCCCATTGATTGTAGAACTTTATATGCAGGTAATCAACTTAAGATTACAATGCTTCCCTAATGGCCAACTCCTAGATTGTAATAGCCTTCTATAAAAGTTTATAGAGTTTAGCTCAAATTGTTATATAATCCACCATACGAGAATGAATTGGCTTTCAAGTGCTAATTTTTCAAAATTTATTTATCTTTGTTAATAAAATCGACTATGCATGGAATATGTATAGGCGGGAGTACAATAGCAAAGTAGTTAGCTACACCATTAGGTTCCTTATCATTAGCTGAGTAAGACATTTCAACAGTTTAAATTTCAGGAGGAGGTTTTAAGCTAGGTCCAGGGTATATAACATCTGCAGTGGATATAATTGATTAGCCTTTAATTTAATAAATTTAAACAGGAATTTTATCCTAAAGATTATAAACCGAGAACTCTTAGTTTAGCTACCTCTAATTACCGAACATTCTACTTTTAAACTGGTTAAATAGCTATTTAAAACTGGTAGCTTAGTTCTATTTATTCAGACTATTTAAAAAATCAAAGAGTGAAAGTAGATATTAAATGTAGTAGCCAGTTAGTTCGAAATAGTTTTTAGGGATGAATTGTTTAGGAGTAAGAGCTATCATTCCATTATCTAATATACCTATATGAATTTTAGATCTATTATGCACTAAGTAAGTTATATCTGGATTTATTAGATTAGAGGATTCTAATCCTATAATTCAGGCATATTAATCTCCTGCCATTTTATAGAAAGTAGAGAAAGTAAGAATATAAGCTTGTCAACATACATCTGCTTACATCAAAATGATTGAAGATCCTCATACTCTAACTGCGATTGGAATTTCAACTAAAAGTCTTTTTTAGATATAACTATTATTGCAGCTATTTTGGTTTAATCCATAATAAGAGTTTAGAGGAATATTTGCTGATTGGCTGATAAAGTGGGATCCTTCGCTGAAAAACTCTTACGCTTTGTAAAATCTAGCTTCTTATTAGCTAACATAGGTAATTTTTCTGAACTACAATTCCTTTAATAAAGTCTATAAAGCTTTACCTTCTTCCTAGTAACTTGGCATTACTCAGTAAACATTTTCCTTCGGATGGTATTTATCTGATCTATATGCCACGAAGAGTAACTGATTACTCAACTGAGAGAGTTTTTAAGTATACAAAAGATTGAAAGTCAAATCGATAATACCTAATATTCCAGAATTCTACATCTTTTGCTCAATTAACTCCACACTAAAGTTAAGATTCTACAAAGTAAGAGGAATAGGTATGAAGTTAGTATGATTGAACTTACTTACATAAATATATTAGCAAACTGAGTTCATTATATAAGGAATAGTATGTGGTGAGCTTATTACGAGAAGATTAAAGGAATTTACCTGATTTATAAGTCAGAAAACAATAAGTAACGAATACATTTTGAAACTTATTTCTAAATTAAATAAGAAAATAAAGATCTACTTTATTTCTTCAACTTCCTTTTATCTAATCTATTATATAAGCCTCTTTAAAAAAAAAATGGATTAATCTCTTCGACTCTCAAAAAATTAACTTAGAAACCTAAAGAGAAAAGCGGCAAAAGAAATTTAGAAAAAATAATAACAATAGGAGGAGTCAAGCTCTTCTTCAGAAGGTAAAGTTATGGTAGGATAAATAGAGATAAGTTAACCTAAAAACGAAACTAATCAAAAACTTTAAATTTAATTAGACCAAATGTAAAAAGTAATCTCAAATTATGAAGAAACAACTTACAACTTAGGCGAAAAAATACGGGAACTAATGAGTAACATAGAAGATTAGAACAACGAATTACTAATACTTAGAAGATAACTTATTTGTAGCAAATTAATAACGGAAGAATAACTCTGAACTTAATCATAATAAAATTTTAAATACGACACAAAAATGGAAATAGAAAAAATACCAATAGAATTAAAAACAGAATTGAATCCAGAAAAAGAAATGATTGATACAAGTTTCATTAAAAGATTAGAAAATATAGAAAATAAATTATCATAAAAAAGAACGAAATAAAGACAATAATACAAACTTTGTTGATGTTGCAAATCAAATCAACATATTTTAAAAAACTGTTGATAGTGAAAGAAAATAAACGAATAAGAGCAGAAAAGAACATGGAGACAACTCAATAAACTATGAATAACTCCAACAGGGATCTACAAATAAAAGCTTTTTGCAAGACCACTTGAACGGTTACAGTGGTAACCTTCCACTTAATAAAAAGGTCGTGGATCACGCCCACGTTAAAAAAGCTGTCCGCAGGAACTGGTTGCAATTCCAGAGAATGCAAAACTCTACTAACTTTAAGTATATTATTATTATTATTATAAGCCTCTTTTTATTTTAGATAGAAGCTTATACTTTTGGATATTTTAAATAGTAGTCTTATCAAATATTTTATTGATTTATACTTTTCAATCATAGAAATATATCTATTTTTTGTTAGTTAATGTAAGAATGATTTGGAACCTAAATTTTAATTTTTTCCTAATAATTGTCTTGAAAATAAATTGGCTTAATAATTATAATATAACTCAATTAACTCTTTAAAATAACCAACAATATTTATAATGATACTCATAACATAATTTCAACAATTATAAAAATAAATTTTTTCTCTCTTTTAGCTTTCTTTGGAAACTTTATTACATTTTTAAAATATATGGTTTAAGAATCTAAATCTTCCATTTATTAATATACTTTTCTTTATTATCCAGCCCTTTAAGAATTTTTATCATTACTTTGGTTTGCTTATAAAATAGCTTGATTATTTAGAAAATTAAAATTTTTTTTAAAATATTTTTATCTTATTTAGTTTGCTTTATTTCATTGAAGATTATGAGTTCGGTCCTTCAGGTAATTCACAATTGGTTCATATTATATATTAAATTATTTCTAAATAAAGGTTTATTTCTTATATTATATTTAATTATCAAGCTATAAATGCGATATATTAGTTTTATTTATTGATTCTTCCCTATTTATTTATACTATTACTATAAATATATTAAAAACACAGTCTAAGTTAAATCGATTTGGACTTAATTTTTATTACTTATAAATGATTTTTTGAATATAATTAAAGCATTCATATATAATAATTTTTAAACATTGCTATCATTATTTATCTACATTTGCTTAATACAGAATTAATAGATATTTATATAGTTTTTTTTAAACTTAGAATTATGAAAAATAAAAATTTGATAAGTTCTTTAAATTTTTTTACCGCAAAAAGATATTTACTTTCCTTAAAGGCTAATTTGTTTAAATTTATCGCTTTGTATATTTATTATATTTATCTAAGTTAAATAACTCACTGTATTTTAATAGTTAAAATATTAATATCTATGCTTAAGGGTAAATAAGTCTTTATAATATAAGCTTGACTTTATAATTTTATTTTAGATGTTTAAGTTTGAAAATAATTCAATTAACTATACATTCGCTTAATACTTTACATTCATAACATTATATTAGTACATTTAGCTACAAGACCATTAAAATTAGCTTGATCTATGACATAACCTTCTACTTTCAATCACTTAGATAATTAACTACTTGCTCACCTTATGAATTTTCTGGATGTTTATGTTAATTAATTAATTTATATAAGTAAATATAGCTATTAGCCTTTAGATGTACTTATCTTTATAATTATTTCATAATTTATCATATACAGGTATATGAAAATATTATCTTATAAGAATTTGATATAATAGTATATTTTAAACTATATATATTAGTATGTTTTCAATCATTTAACTGAAAATAGTTGATGTATATATTTAATCTTATCATGATGGGTACTTACAAATAAGCCTCATTAAAAGAGAATATTTAATTACATTTCTTAACAATTTTTAAGCAGTATTAAATATAAAGTTCAAGTGGATGTTTTACTATATCTTTATTTTTGTTTCTATACAATCAATTATTAAATGGAGATTTGGATTAAGATATTTAATTTTTAAAGAGCTTGAATGAATTATTAATATAATTTAGTAATTGGTAGTAGTTTAATATCTAGCTATTTTCATATTTACCTTTATTTATTCAGTTAACTATATTTAAAATAATCTATTTCTTTTTATTCTTTAGAAAAATTACAGAATATACCAATTAAAATCAATATAAGCTAAATCTTTATACTAAATATAAAAGTTATAGCTATATTATATAGTTCCCTAGTTTTTAGCTCAATCTTAAAAGGATAATAAAAGCACTTAAAAGCCAAAATCTAAGTTGATGAAAGCTAAAATTTAATAATAAGATAAATTGCTTAGCTATGATATCTATACAAAAGGAATAAGCACCACAGTTCCTAATATAAATACCTAGGAAGTGTTATTATTAATCTTAATAATAAAAATGTAAAATTGATAAGGAAATTGTATATAATTTAGCTATATTCTCAATATTTATTACTATAAATAACTCCTTATGCATATTAAAATTTTATTTCTATTTAGAAGTGCTTAATAGACTAATAGGTTAAAATTAAAAGAAATCTAATTATGTTTCTTTATTTAACAAATAAAAGCATCTACTTTTATTAGATATTTTTAACAATTTATTAATTTTTAAATTTAATTAGTCTATGGTAAATAATAAGGATTATATTTAAAAATCCTTATTTATTTTCATTTAGTTTTATGCCTTTGATATTCATCCATATAAGATTAATGTACATTTATCTATATAATAATTGAATATTGCTTATTTCTATTTAGATTTAATTTGAATATCATAGAATCAAATAAAGTATTAAATCTTTAATAGTTTAAATTAATTAATGACGAAAAAGATTTAGCTACTTAATGAAACTTTTAGAAAAAGAGAAAAAGCTCCAGAATTAAAAATTATATAAAGGTTGAAGTTAAGTGAATATATTCAAAAATAATCTCATATTTATGATATAAAGATTTGCTTATAATCTAAGTTTATAAATTAAAAGGACTTTAAATAAAATTTACATTTGACACCTGATTTCTCATTATAAATTTAATTTAAGTTTTTTTATTTATAGAATGTAATATTGCTAATTCCTTTTTTCTTGAAATTGTGTTGAGATTTTTTATTATTTAATTCCTTAGACTTAAATAAAAGAAATAAGATCAATTTAAAAACAAAAAAACAAATGATATAGCGCAAATTTAATAAACAATTTTAGGATAAAATTCTATTGGATATTCCAACAAAAACTCCAATTTATAATTTCGTTTTTTCTTAAGTTGTTTTGTAAACTTAATCTTTTATTAAGAAATTATAGAATAAAATAATTTCTTCTAATGAAATAATATTAGACTTAATACTATTCAATTGAAAACAAATCAGCAAATTCTCTTTCATTGCATAACCATAAATTAATTTTTTATTTTAAATAAGCATTCCTTGCTTTTTAAATTTCCTCTTTAAAATATAAAATTAAGGACTTATATCAGCTAAATTTTTAAAATTTCGTTTATTTAGTAATTTAGATTTCTAAATTTGTAAAACTTAGTTTATGCTAAAAATATATGATTTAAATCAAGTTATGAATAATAATTATTCTACTTTAATTAAAATTATTAAGTTTCTATAAATTAAAGTAGTCGAAAAAATAGTTATAAAGTAAGTTATTAATCATTAGTTTGTAGGTTGAATATTTATAATATAAGAAATTTATTTGAGATTATAACTAGAATATTTAGACTTTATTAGTTTTTATTTTAGTTATATCCTTTTATTAATTAGTTTAGTAAAAGATTGGAATTGCTTATTGTACTCTAACTAACTTTAAAAAAATAAGGATATAAAAAACTAAATTTTTGAATATTTTCCCTCTACTAAGGAAAATAAATTTTAACTATTTCTAAGGAAAATAAATTTAAAGAAAAGATAAAGTTAAAAAATAAAAAATAATAAAACTAGCTAATTATTGAATTTTGAATAAAGTTCTATAATTTCAATTCAAATATATTCCAAACTTATTTATTTGAACTAATAAAAATAAAATTTTTAAAACTTAGTTAGTGATTAGGTAAACTTAAACGAAAAGAAATACATTAAGAGCATTTAAAAAAATTAAAGCAAATTCTTAATAATAGAGTATATCAATAAAATATATAAATCTATAATCAGATTTTTGATTTAAGACTTATTAAATATAATTTATTCTATGCTAATGTTCTCATTATTAAAATGTTTCTCTAAGTTTTAAAATAATTCCCAAAAAATTATTATGTAAATAGAAAGTTTATTCTATTCTTTTTAATTAGTACTTCTTCTAGAAAATTAATTAAATGTTTATTTTTATCGTTCGATTATGATAAATAAATAGATATAACCTTATTTGATAAATTTAGAATAAAATAAAAGGAATTAATGTATTTGTCTTGCAATTATTTTATTACTATTATTTTTTTATTTTCCATCAATTATAAAACAATAAAAATAAATTTAAGTCTTTGAATTTCTATTTTTTTAAAGATAAGATGGTTTTGTCTTGAAATTTTTGTATTTATCAATAAAAAGAAATCAACTAAAAAGCACTATCTATAGAGGTGTTTGAAAACTTATTATTTTTTAATAGCTAAAAAGATTGATTAAAGATTATAGAAGTTTTTTTAAATTCTTTCTGAAAAATAAAAAAATTTATAAAACTAATTAATAAGGATGAAAGCTAAATTATTTTGATTATTTAACTTTTGATATTTGCCTTTTAGTAAATTTTCATTAATTTCAGCTAGAACATTGATTGCTTAAACTGTAATTTTTAATTAATTTATTCTTCATATTATTTCAACTTTCTTAAGATAAAATAAATTTTAACTTACAAAATGAATGTTTTTGTTTATTTAAAATTAAATAGAGTTTTAAAATTATATCTACTAATATAAATAAATTTATTGTCCTATTTGACTATCTCTCTTCTTTAAGCATTAAAATTTGGGTTATATTAAATACAAATTCCTAAATTAAATAAAAAAGTTATGAAGAATTTTTTAGTGAAATTCTTTAAATTATGACGTTAAAATCTCTTTCTTCTTCAATTTTTTTTATTTAAAAGAAAAAAATTTCAATAAGCCCGGATAAATGACACTGTACTAAAATAAAATTTCAAAGTATTACGTATAATCTTAAACTTTCTTAATTTTGTTGTTCTCATTATCAAGCTTGCTCTAGTTATTATATCTTTTAAAACTAAAATTAACTAAAATATAAAGTACCTATATTTATTATACTAACTAGTTATAAATTTATTTTAATTTGTTGATTCCAAATCTATTGATAAACATTTAAGTAATTTATTCTAAAAATAAGATAAATTTAATAATAAAGTTTAAATTATAAATATTAGTTAATTCCAAGTAATAAAAGTTTAGAATAGCAATGTTCTTTTATTATTCTTTTCTTCTTTTATTTTTAAACTTTTTAAAACCTTCCAAGCTAATAAAATCTTAGAAGCTTTCTTTTAAAGTTATTTGCATTAAAAAATAAATTAGGAGATGTTAATGAAACTTCTCTATTATGTAATATATTTATAAGTAATTTAGGTATATCATGGGTAAGTACCAGAAGATAATAAATTATCTAAAAGTTTTTATTTAATTTATTTCTTGCTAAATGAAAGGCTAATAGCTAGACTTTAAGATCTTCCAATATTATCATATAAAATTATTATAATAATTAAAAGTGATTATGCATAAAGCTAACTAGAGCTGCTATAAATAAATTATTGAGTACTGATATTTTAGTACTAGGTATTTAAATATTTAATAAGGATGCTTGCTTTATCTACCTGTTTAATAATTTAAGTTCATAATTATTCAAAATTTAAAAGCAAAAAGTATGATAATTTATTGTTTTTATTACTAAATTAAGAAAAGAAAGCTTTTCATTTTTCTTCTGATGCTATAAGCCAATAAAAAAATTTAGCTTTATTTATATTGGTAAGGTTTCGAATTTCACACATTTAGCTCAAATTTAAGGATAAAAAATCCAAGCTTGATTTTAATATATAGTTAGGGATATTAAATTTTACAAGCAGAAACTAAAAGCTTTAATTTAAAGAAAAGAAGCCCTTTATCAAATAGATATTAATTTTAATAAGATATTTTATCTAATTTATTTTCTTTAGAAATTAATAAATGCTTAGCCAATTTTTTAATTGCTTAAATAAAACATTAAGTTATTTTTTATTAGTTTATTTATAAAATAAATTTAAAAGAGTCTTTAAAGATATAAATTTCTCAAATTAAAATTATGGATATATATCTAATAAATAAATAGGATATTTATTCTAAACTAGCCAAGATATAAATTTTGTGCTTTAGCATCTTTTCAAGTCCTTACCAAATAAATATTTCTAGAAAATATAAATATCTTTAATTTTTAGATTTTAGAATAAAATAAAGTTTTATTTCTATCTATCAATTCACTAGAAGCTAAAAACTAATTTCCATATCAATTTTAATGATAGATGATAAATAGGCTTAGCTAATTTTATTTTGCAATAATTGATGTTAAAAGATGATTAATGATTAAATGTCAAAAGTTAAATTATATACAGGAACATTCTTTCCTATAACTATTTATCAAGTATACCACTCAAATAAATGGTCATTAAAGGAAGTTTATTGTTTAATGAACTTAAGATAATTCTTTTATTCTTCATACTTTGATTATATTAGTTAGTTAATTAAAAGATCTAATTTATCTTTAAACATTGTTCCTTCATTAATGAATGCTTAGTTGATAAACAATTTATTTAAGATTTATAGAAGCAGCAATTTCAATTATAAATGAACGTAATCAGTCTAATTTAAATTCTAAATATATCAAGCAAGTCTTTAAATAGCTAAGAGTTGAGGAAGTAAATGATAAATTTGAAGATATAAGTAAGAAGAATCTAATAGATGATAATCCTTCAGTATATGCTTATAATTTATCTCTACCTGGTTTAGGATTAATCTACTTTATTTATAATCAAAAAATGAATTTTTAATTTTTATAAGAAAAAAATTTAAAAGATAGAATAGACAAATGAGCGGGTGTTAATTATTATAATTTGATTTATAATTACTTAAAGTATTTATTGAGTATATTATATATAATTTTTACAATTGGGAGGATGATTCTTTCATTGCTAAATATTTAGTTGTATTGATTGTAAAATTTTTATTTTAAATACCTTAAATAATTGATTAAATAGACTTAATTTAAGAAAAGATCTTAATAATTTAAGAAGAAAAAGTAAGTTTTTTGAATAAATATGACAATAGAGATCATAAATTAGAATAAGGTTATTAATTTAAGAAGCTTTGCAAAGCACAAATTTGTTGCATGCTAATTCTAATTTTTTAGGGCTTAATTTTTTATAGAGTTCTGACCTTCTATAATCTAATAGATGGGTTTTTCTTGGTTAAATCTAATGACATTTCCAAATTAAATTTCCTAGATTTAAAAGTTAAATTTTAAATTCATTAGATAAGATAAAAAGTTGTTATCTAATTATTATTAATTGATTTCACTCTCCTTTTAAATAAAAATATAAATATTTAAGTTACTAAAATAAAGGAAAATTGATTATTCTTAAATCGGACTCTTTTTATTAAATAATTAAAGAATTTTTATTTAAATTTATCAGTTCAATTAAATTTATATCAAAATTAAGCAAATAAATCAAAAATTTTTCCAAAAAGCGTAAAAAAAGTTCAATTATTAGGATAAAATTTAAGGTATAACTTTTAATTTTTTCCCGGATAATTAAATTTATTATTCCATCAATTTTAGGCTTTTTTCATTGAAAATTTTTAATTTTAATATTTTGACTTATCACATAATTCCTATTTATTAAAGAAAAGCTAATCTATAAAAATTTCTTTATTCTAAGCTAGGAATTTTTTATTAATTAATTTTTTTAAAAGATTTAAAAAAGCAAGCTCATAGAATTTAAAATCTAAATTTGCTGAGAGAATTAAGATTATCTGAAAAGCATTCATTAGTAGTATCGTTGCCAACTAATTCTGATATTTTAAAATGGTTTAGTTTTTCTTATAACTTATATTTCAATATATAATAACTTTGATATTTTTATTTAAAAGCTATTATATTTAAATTGTTTGATTGCTCTTAAATTTAAGAAAATTTTAGTTATTAAAAATTTATAAATCAATTTTTTTTTAAACGAAATTAAATCGTAATATTTTAGCTTATTCGATGTTTAATTAATTTGTTAATCATTTTTTATTAGTTAGAGTTATCTTATAATATCATTCTAAATCGCTTTTTAGTTTTTCGACTTTTACAATTTTTTTCTAAATTTTTATTAATTTTTAAAATCCTTTTCTGTCACATTAGATTTAGTAAAATTCCTAAGCTTTTTATTTTTAATTTTATTTCTTAAAAATAATCAGTCTATTATTAAGTAACCCTTCTTTTTTATAGCATATACTGTTTCTTATTTCTATGACTCTATAACTATTATACTTTAAACTATTTAGATTGAAGATTAATTTTAAAAGATATTAAATTAAAAGGATTTATTCTTTATATTTTCATGCACCTCTCGCAAAATCAAACTAATAGTAGATATTTCGAACTATATAAGAGAAAAAGATTTCGTCTCTAAGCTTAATGGTTTTATTCTTTTAGTTAAGAATCTATATGGGAATTTCTAAAAAATTTGTTTATATTTTTAATTATTGGTAGAGTTTAAACAGTGAGCTTGATATATTGTAATCCCATTTTATAAATAAATGTATAAGGAATTTAGACTAAACTGACACAGTTTGTTCATTTGAACCTACTTATTTGAATAATAATATCTTTATCAAAGCTGATATAATTTAGCTCATACCCAATGCTAATAAGACTTTTAATTTAAACTATTAATTTAGTTTGGCTTATGATTATTTTCAATTAGCTAATAAAGAGAAATTTGAGTTAAGTAGAATCTTTTTAGTTTTTTAAGTATAAGATAAATGAGAAGTTTAGATAGACTTTATATGACTTTCCTTTTCATTATAATTGTAAAAGCTCTTTACTAATATATCTAACTGAAGACGCATTTAAGTTATATAAATGATTAATATGTCAAAGAGATTTAATTATTATAGAAAAAGTTCTTTTACAGTATCTAATGAAGCTAAACCACTTTCTCTTTAGCATTCTTGGATAAAAATTTATTGAATAGAATTAGAAGAGAGAGATTCATTTCCATAAACGATCTCAAGAACCTCTAATTATTATTACTCTTTTCTAAAAATGTAAATATATAAGTTCTAAAATTCTGTTACTAAGTCAAACCTAATCAATTTTGAATGTGCAGAGTTAAATTGGAATAAACATGCAACAAGCGAGTTTCAGCTGATATTTAATATAATGAAGTAGAAAATTAAGAAGGTATAGCTCTTTTTTAAAGTTTCAAATATAATCCATAAGAAATTATTTAAAAGCATGAAAATATAAACTTTGAAAGAGATTACAACAGGGATTTTGCTGATTCAAGTATAAATTTAATTGGAAGCTCAATTGATAAAAATTTAGTAGGAAATTATCTATAAATTTTATTTTGGTAGTTATATTACAATATCTAAGTGATTAATTTAAAGTTAGCTTTCTAATTTAGAAAATATAAAGATAAGAGCAAATAAATAAAATACACATCAAAATTAATCTTTATGGTGGAATCTCTCACTAAGTGATATTTAATGCTTAATTAGATAAATCTTTATAGGATAATTTTATCTAAGTTATTTATTTAGAATATAATAGAACCAAAAAATAGCTTTAATTAATGCATGCAGAAGGCATTCAAGTAATATATGAAATTAAACTTTTAAGCAATAAATAAGTTGATAAAGAATCTAGGGATTTAATTTATTTAGATGAGATATATATAATTCTTAATAAATAAAGTATTAGTTATTTAATGGAAAGAGATATATAATATGTATTATCATCTATTTAATCCTTATAAATAAACTTACTACAATCTCTATAATTTTAGTTTTTAGATTTAAAAATAAACCAATATTTATTTATAACCAGCCATTTCAATAAAAATCAAGTTAAATAATTAATTAAAATTAATAGATAGATAATTTAATATACTTAAACTAATTAATACTCTACTATGATTAAAAATAAATAACTTATAAGCATTAAATCTAATAAGTTCAATCATATTAAAGAATTTTATTTCCTATAATTTTTTATCATATAAACTGTTAAAATAAAGGATCATAACTATGAAAATAATGCTAAATAAATTTAAGTCTATTAAGACTTTATACTTAGACTATTTAAGTTGATTAATTACTAAAATCATTTCATTTATAAATATAATTTTTACGTTAACTTGGTTTAAAAAGATATTATATTCAGAGAAAAATATTTTCAATAAAAAATGAACAAAAATATTTCAGCTTTAACTCTAAATATATCGATCAAAGTTTTAAAATATTCGAGAAAGTGCTTAAAATAATAAAAAGAAAAGACATATTAAAAGGAAAATCAGTGTAAAGATTTTAAGTATTTCCAGTTCATAAATAATTTTTATTTTACCAGTTTAAGATTCGTCAATTTATAGATCTCAACAAATTGGATAATTTTAATTTTATTCTTATATTATATAATATAATAAGTTTAAATTATAATGAAAGATAAAATAAAAATAAGATACTGGAGTATATAATGACTATTGCTTACAATTCACAAATATCATAGAAAAATAAAATTGGGAAACTAAGAAATGACATTTTCAACAAATCTTCTTAGTTTTAAGATAAACCTTTTATATAGATAAGTTTATTTAACATTTAAATAGATAGTAGACCTCAAATAGCTCTATCTAATTTATTAAATCTATTTATAAGCTTATTTAATTAAGTCTAATGACACTTTCAGATAAACTTTCCCATTTTAAAAATTTAAATCCTTTAAATAAAAAAGAAGATTGAGTAAAAAAAGAGCCATACTTAAAAAACCTTTTAATTAAATAATAGCTTTAGGTTTAAGAAATATTTCTCTCAAATAAAGAAATCTATTTGAATTTAAGTTTAAATTTTTAGATTATGTAGTAATTTTTATTTTATGATTTAATTTATCTTACAAATGTCTTTTTATAATTAATATAAGCTATTATAGATGACTTTCCTTATATTGGATATTTAATTTTCTCCCAAGTTTTTTAAAATAATTTTATTTATTGAATTTATTTAACCTCTAGTTAACATTAAATCAATCTAGTAAAATATAAAATCTAGGTTAGCTACATAAAATCAAAAAACATGATTAAGAGATATTTTTAACAAATAAGCTTATATAACAAATTTTAAGGTGAAGCTTAATAAGCTTAATAAGCTTTAATACTGCTGAGAAAACTTTAATAAATAGTACCCTCCAACTTTAATTTTTTTAATTGGATAAAACAAAAAATAGTTAATCATTATAAAACAGCTATAAGTTTATTTTTATCTTATAAAATGAAAGAAATTAGATTCTTGATCTAAGACTTTAAATTTTGATAAAATATTTTAGTTAGTGTAAGGTACAAGAAATCTCAAATGCAAATTGATTAAAAACTTATCTTTTCTTTAATGATATTTTATTAATGTTGTAATTACCTAGATATTAAAGGAACTGATATGAATGAAGTCTCTTAAAGATATATGAAATTAATATTTTAAATCATCAAATTATATTCTTTATTAGTCTTTTAGACAGAAACTTTGGGTGAGCACTAATTATTTAAAATATTTTTGATGCTTATTTAAGTAAATGCTACAATCTTTTTCCTTGATTTTCCTTATTTTTGATTTTTCTTTTATAGAAAAATAGCTAGAATCAATATACTCGCTAAATATTTTGATTATAGGTAGAATTTAATACTTAAGCTAAATAGAAAAGATGTAGTACATTAAGAAGCAAAGTTAAATTTGTATCTGTGATTCCAAAAATTTTAAAGCTATAACTAATAAAATTACTTCTATAGAAGAGAACAAAGGCTTATGTAAATTAGGCTTAAAATGAAATATAATATAGCATTAACGAATTCTAAAGAAACTTAGATAATAATAAATTTAGAACTATGTCTATTGGATGATTTTTAATTTCTAAGAAGTATCTATTTATTTAAAGTTATCTAGCATATAATATTTGAAGTTATTTTTTATAAAAATATAATTCCTTTTATAAATTTTAAGTCTTTAGGTTTATATGATTTTTATTATTTATCTTGAAAAGTAAAATTACCTTTCCTTTGAATAAGTTTAAGAATTTTAAATTTTTTTTTAAATTTCAGCTAATTAGAATATTTATAAACTTGTAAATTCCACTCTAACAATTTCTTTCCTCTTATTATTACCTTAAATAAAAAATAACTATTTTGATTATTAATTCACTTCTATCTTTCATATATTATTCTACATTCCTTTTATCAAGTTATGCATTATGAGGGTAAATTTAGTGATATTAACTTAAAATAATTACACTAAATTTTTTAAATTTTCTATAAATCTCTCACTTTAGGCTAAAATGATATTAAGCATTTAGCTATAAATTAATTTAGCATATATATAAATTTTTATATTCTCTTAGCCTTATAATTTATTCTAAATTTAAATATCTATTTATGGACTTATAATTACTTCTTTTCAAAATTAAATCAGGAACTGGTTTTGCAAGATAAAAGTATTATTATCCCATTTTACATTTAATATTTTTTAAAAGAGAGTTTTTAGATTATATGACTAAACTAAAATTGAAATTAATAATACTTAAATAGAGTATTTTAGGTATAATAGCTAAAGTCATTTAAATATATTTAAATAAAGAGATACTTATTAAAGGATATTTCTTTTATATAGACACTACATCCTAAAATTAGTATTTCTTAGATATGCTAAACATTTAGATTAAAAGTTTAAACTTTGAAAGAATTTGTTTTATTCTTTTATTATCTATGTCTGAGTATTAGAAAAAGTTAACTTTTCATTGCTAAAGTTAAATAAAATGAACATGAAAAATTATGTATAAAGGATAAATTTAATTTTAAATTCCAGATAGAGCAAAATTAAGGAACTAAGAAGTTAATAAGTATTTATTTAATTAATTTTGATTTAATTTAAGAAGCTTTTAAAAAAATTTAGCTAAGCAGCATTGCACAGTCAAAGCTTCATATAATTAACTCTATGATTTTATATCCTAGCTTATAACACAATTGTTAATTCCTCTAGATAATTAAATTTACAATTGGATATAAATAACAATATAATCGATAATAAAAGGCAAATGCTTAGTTTGATAAAGATTTAATTTTTTTTTAAATATATCATGAAGAAAGAGCCTAAAATCGGCTATGATTACTAGTCAAAGATAAGCTATAAATCTTATTTTCTGAGTTTAAATTAAAGTTAAATACATATTGTATAAAATAAGCAAAGCTATTCCTCTAGAGCTTTGAAATTTAATAAAATCTTAAGAAAAATCGAAATTTTCCACGATTAAATTAGTAAATAAAAGTTATGCTTTGAGTAACTAAGATTTCAGCTATAAAGCAAGAAAAGTTTTTCTAAGGCAAAATAGAAAAATTTAATAAATGAAATACTTTGTCTCACATTCATACTAACTATTTCATCAAATATATATTAAGTTCCTGAAAAATTAATAAGTGTTTATATAATAATTAATTAATAATTTAGTATAAAAATATTAATGCATCAAGCAATCCATTTAGATCATTAATTTTAGTACAAATCTCTTATTTTATAGATGAAATTTCCAAAGTAGGGCTTATTTTACTCCTTGCACAATTAAGAATTTAAGCACTACAAATTTTATTTATAAGGTGATAATAACTTGTAGTAGATTTAAAAAATGTATATTGCACAGCTTATTATAATTAAATTAAATTAGATCTTATTTTTATTCTCTAACTTGCCAAATAAGCATAATCTAGTTCTAAGATCTTTAAAGAATGATGTATAATATGATATAATATCGAAGAAGTTCTAAAAGCAAGGAAATTAAATATAATTTCTGCATTAAATTAGTTTTGATAATTTATTTAAAAGATGGATAATCTTAAATAAAAATAAGAAAACTTAATATAGAATAATTTATTCTTTATACATCATAAATAAAATACCTAGCTATAGAAATTGATTATATCTTTGTCTATTATACTGTTAAAAAGAAATTAATTTTATTAACAATTTGTTTTATATTTAATTTTAAGAAACTATTTTAAAACATAATTAAATAAATAAATTCTTTTGTGGTAGATATAATTTTTAGCTAAGTATTTGGAATTTTTGTTACCTGCTCATATAGATAATTTTGAAAAATAATTACTTCTGAGATGTAGATTTATAGTTATTTAAATTCACTTAACTGAAGAATTTCCATATGCAAGATGTAAATTTTTATAGGTAGCATGTAGTTTAATTATTTAAATAGTAGAAATAAGAGAGTGATGCTTTAGCTTATTTATTTCAAAAATATAGTGCTTAAACACATTAAATGAATTACTTGCTAAATCGTAATTATAAATTTCGAGTAGGAAGTATCAAGCAAAATTAAATTGAGTTAAAACAATGCTAAAGATAAATATCTAAGATATAAGAAAGGATAAATAATAAAATAATATAAGATAGGAATATTCCTCACTTTAATTATAATCATTACTATGCTAAATATAAACCTAAATGAGAGATGCTATATATAGATATATTATAATAATAAAAGAAGCAATAAATCAATATTATTTTGAACTCTTTATATAATAGTCATTGTAATAAAAAGAACTTTGGTTTATTAATTTTTAATAATCCTAAGCTTAAAATAATTTTATATAAGTATATATATTTCTAAGTTAGAAACAAATAAAGATAGATAAACAATAATGATATTAAAAACTAATTATTTGAAGACACTAATTATATCTCAGATATTTACCTTAAATTAAATAGAATTTCTCATTATAGTAATTCTAATTTATGTGTTTATGGGTGATTTTTAAATTTTAGTATTAATAAATTAGAAAACTTTTATAACTTTAGCTGAATGAGTAATAATTAAGAAACTTAGGAAATAAATAAAAATAAATACCTTTACCTTTATTCATAAATTATTTTAATATATAAATAAAACAAACTGCAAATAATCAGAATGAAAAGGAATCCAATTAGTGTCTTTTCTGAGATAATAATTAAGATAAATATTTTTAAAAGTTTTTTATTTTTCTAAAAGAGTAAGCTATTAAATAAGCAATTTTGACCAATGAAAACAATTGATTAGGAATATAATAATAAAGAAAGTTGATTTTTAAAGAAAAAGTTTAAATTTTTAAACAATATATTTTAATAATTAAATCAAGCATCAAAGAGAAAATAAGGATAGAAATAATTTCTCTTATAATCATAGAAGAATTTTTTAATAAACATCATTATCTGTTAATGTTTGCTAAAATATTTATTCTCTAGATAAGGGCTTTAATACCTAAAACTTAATTTAAAATAATTAAAGCATTAATTAACAATAAAAAATTTATCTATCTTTATTTGCAAAAAGAAATAATAAAATAATAAAATAATTTAAAAGACTAATAAATTGAAATCATTTTAAGATGCATAACTTTATTTAACTAAAAGTAGAGACTTATTAAATTAAAAAAAATCCTTATTTTCTTTTTTAATTTAATTTAATTTAATTTAATTAATTTAGAATGCATTCATTGCTGTTTATCTTCTGACTTATAAATCAGGTAAATTCCTTTAATCTTCTCGTAATAAGCTCACCACATACTATTCCTTATATAATGAACTCAGTTTGCTAATATATTTATGTAAGTAAGTTCAATCATACTAACTTCATACCTATTCCTCTTACTTTGTAGAATCTTAACTTTAGTGTGGAGTTAATTGAGCAAAAGATGTAGAATTCTGGAATATTAGGTATTATCGATTTGACTTTCAATCTTTTGTATACTTAAAAACTCTCTCAGTTGAGTAATCAGTTACTCTTCGTGGCATATAGATCAGATAAATACCATCCGAAGGAAAATGTTTACTGAGTAATGCCAAGTTACTAGGAAGAAGGTAAAGCTTTATAGACTTTATTAAAGGAATTGTAGTTCAGAAAAATTACCTATGTTAGCTAATAAGAAGCTAGATTTTACAAAGCGTAAGAGTTTTTCAGCGAAGGATCCCACTTTATCAGCCAATCAGCAAATATTCCTCTAAACTCTTATTATGGATTAAACCAAAATAGCTGCAATAATAGTTATATCTAAAAAAGACTTTTAGTTGAAATTCCAATCGCAGTTAGAGTATGAGGATCTTCAATCATTTTGATGTAAGCAGATGTATGTTGACAAGCTTATATTCTTACTTTCTCTACTTTCTATAAAATGGCAGGAGATTAATATGCCTGAATTATAGGATTAGAATCCTCTAATCTAATAAATCCAGATATAACTTACTTAGTGCATAATAGATCTAAAATTCATATAGGTATATTAGATAATGGAATGATAGCTCTTACTCCTAAACAATTCATCCCTAAAAGCTATTTCGAACTAACTGGCTACTACATTTAATATCTACTTTCACTCTTTGATTTTTTAAATAGTCTGAATAAATAGAACTAAGCTACCAGTTTTAAATAGCTATTTAACCAGTTTAAAAGTAGAATGTTCGGTAATTAGAGGTAGCTAAACTAAGAGTTCTCGGTTTATAATCTTTAGGATAAAATTCCTGTTTAAATTTATTAAATTAAAGGCTAATCAATTATATCCACTGCAGATGTTATATACCCTGGACCTAGCTTAAAACCTCCTCCTGAAATTTAAACTGTTGAAATGTCTTACTCGACTAATGATAAAGAGCCATATGGTGCAGCTAATTACTTTCCTATTATACTCCCTCCTTTACATATTCCATGCATAGTCGATTTTATTAACAAAGATAAATAAATTTTGAAAAGTTAGCAACTGAAAGCAAATTCGTTCTCGTATGGTGGATTTTATTATAATTTGAACTATACTTTACAAACGTTTATTGAAGGCTACTTTAATCTAGGAGTTGGACATTAGGGAAGTATTGTAATCATAAGCTGATTACCTGCATACAAAGTTCTACAAGCAATGGGAATAGAAATTCCATATATTTATTCAAGTAGAGAAGATTTGTTGTAGAGCACTCAGTAATATGCTAATGTTATTAACAATTATATGTCCTGATAGATAGTTACAAATATATATATTAAGTATTTAGAAAAAAATAACTGAAACAAATTTGGTTTAATATCTGAATAAATTGAACCCTCTAACTAATAGATGCATAATAAGACTAGACAATGAATTTAGTTGAATGGCAAGCAAATTCTTAATGATAATGAAACTACGTTTTACGATATGAACTAAACTAGAAATTAGACTAATTATGATATATTAGCTAAATAAATTTTAGAAAGAGAAATTAGAATTATTATAGGATTCCCTGCTATCAATTCCGTTTGGAGACTAGCAAATAAGATTATTGACCTGGGATGAAAATCTGGTGATACTGAATTTCTTTTAATTTATACTGCTAATGTAATTGAAAATAATGCTTAAGATTCTAAACAGCTGAAAAAAGTGAGAAAGCTTTTGTAAGGATCTATCACTATTACTCCTACTGAGTATATAGGAGAGCTGGGATAGTAAATGATACAGGTATAATAAGAATGTGCTAACATCAGCATTTCGCCTTGCTATTATGTAGAGTAACCTCTTATCATAGCACATGGAATTCAAAGCTGCATTGAAGAAGGTTAAGACTATTATGACTCAAAAACTCTTTCTTATCACATTAGATATAAAAAATTAACAGGATGTAGTGGAACTATAAAATTCAAATAAAACGAAAATTTTAGAGATAACCTTAACTGTAACTTTATCAATAATATTTACGATGAAAACTAAAATCTACATTTAATCCCTTTTCTTGAATATTGCTCTACTTGTGCTATAGTTTGAAATTAACTTGCTCCATATAACTATTGAAATGATAATTCTACTAGCCCTTTATCAGATTCTTTCCCTATTTATGATGATAATTGTGACTTTACTGAAAGATGAGTTTCTGAGTTTAAGGAAGGTTATAAAGTAGATTTAATTGCTATGCTTACTATTCTGACATATTCATTTATTACTCTTTTAATTGGCTTAAAATTGTGAAATAAAACAAGCTACTAAAAAATAGTCGAGGAAGTCTGAATGTCAAATGATGATTAAGAATTTATATTTACTCTTATAATTTAGTTCGTTCAATTTTTAGCTATTGGTCCTAATTTAGATGCTTTATTTCCTAAAGAAGTAGATATCTTAATTTAGACTTTTATATTAGACTTAGTAAATTACAAGTTCCCTATTATTTTTAACTGAATTGTTTATTTTTCTTTTGGTTCAATTGCAGTTATTACCATTATTTTTATTATAGCTTTCTTATGCAGATTTGAAGTAGTTTTTGAAGAAAGGTTTAGCTTTTTAAGATGAATAGGAAATCTTTCCTATAGCTTAACTTAATCATTGATAGAAATTACTTTTCTTCCTATTCTTTTTATTTTAACTGAGCCATTTTAGTGTCTTTATGGTCGTGATAACAACTTAAGTTCTTCTTTGAGTTGGGATGAAAGCTTTCTAATTTTTGATTGTTCACTGTCATGCTCTTCAAAATTTCATATAATGACCATAATATTTTCAAGTATCATCTTAAGTTTCTACCTACCTTTAGTTATGCTAATTTAGCCTCATTGATAAGACTTACACGAGCACTTACATATAAAGCAATAATCTAAATTCATTTTACTAAGAGTTTACTTCTAAGTTCTTATCAATGTTTTAAACCGATTGACTAAAGAAAAATATAGCATATTTCAAGGATTTTTTTATTCAGCCTCAACATTTACATTCGCTATACTGATTTACTTAATAAAGCCATACTCATTCATGAAAGTAAATGCAATACAGTTAATGCTATTTCTTCTTGTTTCTTATATTTCCTTATTAGCAACTATAGGGCTAATATACGAAGATTCTTAAGCTCCTTTTATATCCTTTATTATAGGTACTATTATCATAGCTTTATTTGGAGTCTTATATTAGAGATAATTTCCTAATTACCTAAAGCAGTATAAGCCAGACTTAATTAAGTTATTTAGATTTGCTTTTAGACCTTGGGCAAATGCAAGTTTGTTAGCTGATCATATAAACATATAGAAGACTAGAACTTCTGAAATGAGAAAAATATTGCTAGTAAATGTAAGAAGAGCTTCTACGATAAAGGAAAGGGAATTTAAAGAATCCTTACTGAGAATTAGATAAAACTCTTTATTGGATATCAAGAACTAAATAGCTTAAGAAGAAGATAATTTAGACTGAGATCAAGAAAGTGGATAAAAAACTGACAAGTAAGAGTAAAATGATATTTAAGAGTAAAAATGTTTTAGTAGCAAAGACAAAGAGTAATTGATAGTAAAGAAGTAGATACTCTAAAATGATAGTTAAATAGAAAATTCTATGTTGGACGAAACTAAAGATGTAATAAAATTTCATAGCGAACTTTAGCTTGAAAAAGAAGAATAAATTTAAAGTGAAGTTTAACTTTAATAGAGTCAAGAAAAATAATAAGAGGATTAACCAAAAGAAGAGTAAATTATTGCATAGAAGCATTAAATGGAAGAATTATAGCCAGTCTTATAGAATGATGGTATTAGTTCATAAATTATTTAATATCAATGTTTTTTCTCTATTCTTAATGTTGTTATTTTTTTAATATATTAACTAAGCAAGTAAATATGAGATGTAGTAGTTATGTATATTTTCTCTTATTTTAATGATAAATTGATAATCAAAACGATTTTATATAAAATTAAATGTTAAACGTTCTTATAGGTATTTCATCCTATCTCTCGTCAACCTCTAGATTAATCTAGAGGCTATATAGAAAATTTGTAAATCTATATAGCTCATCGCCTTACTATACATGTAGTTCTTGAATTATTCATTGTGCTTAAATATTTTCTGCGGAAATTCAAGTAACTCACCGCTCAAATAAGTGTTAAAAATGTATTATTATTTGCTTCTTTTTTTGGTGTTTGTTGCTCACTTTTTGAGTGGGGCATCGTAAAAATACTTTTGTAGATTCTCCCATCTTGATTACACCATAATTTTTGAGTCTTGATCTCTCTATTTCTGTATTATTTCTTTAATTACTAAAATTTTTTGCAGTTTCTACACAAATACTACCAGCTGCTACAGCAACAATATATTCTCCTAGGTTTTTATTTTTATTAGGTGATTACTGTTTATAAGTTCCTCGTTCATTTTCAGTATTCATTTCAATGCCCATATTGTGATCAGCTAGGTTTTGCTAGCTTTAATTGATCTTCTAGCTCTATTGGATGCTTCAATATTCTGATTTTGGTCTTTAACCCTCTTTACTTGGGAACTTGTCTGAATGAACCCCTCTCGCTTGTAGTTCCATAAAGATTCCTCTCACTCTCCTAAAAAACCATTCTCAATTCAAGCATAATTAAAATTCGTGTTAGATCTACTCCATCATCTTAATATTCTCTTTTGGAGTTCCTTAACCTCTTCCTTGAGGCTCAGCGCCATTTTTACGCGCTGTTCCATGCTTATATGTCCAGAAGGATTGAATTCTGAGACCTCTTGGTTTAAGGCGGACTTTGTCTATTTTTTCGGCTTCTCCTCAAAAGTAGATGCTATTGCATCATGGATCGTTTTTTGCAGCTTTTTAGTCTCCTCATAATTCTGCTACATTTCGGACATCTATCTTCTAGAGTGGCGAAGAATCTTTTTCTGAAGTAATATATCTTTTTATCTTTTTATCTTTGTAGTCCATGAATTATTCTTTCGCTTAGAAATGCTTTTTTCTTTTTACTTACATATGTTTCCAAATTTTTTGCAATATTATCTCTCTCTTTTAGTATTAGTTGAAGTTTTCTAATCTTTTTATTCTTCTACTTCTTCGGTAGTTTCAATACTTTTATTTGAAGTTATGATGAAGCGTCTTTTACACAGATACGTTCGAGAGTTATAGTAGTAGCATCTCAAGATAGTTTATTGAAACTACTAGAAGAAATAGATCAAAAGAAGAGGTAAGTTAAGGTACTACTAAAAGAGCAAGTATATAGTAAAAATTTGTAGATATATAAGAGAAAAAGATAAAAATATTATCTATGCGAAAGAATATTTCAAGGACATATATATATCAAAAAGAAGAGTTACTTTGACTTAAAAACTTTTCTTTTTAGTTTCTAATCCTAAAGGTAGGAGAAAAAGAGATTGAAATACCTCCAAAAGCAAATGCACTTAATTTTGGCCTGAATTAAAATAAATAAATTTAATAAAATATCTCTTTATTTAAACATATTTAAATAACTTTAGCTATTATAACAAAACTAGTCATTTAGCATTATTAATTTAATTTTAGTTTAGTCTTCATAATTTAAAATTTCACTTTTAAAAGATTTTGAATGAAAAAATACTTTTATTCTGAAAACCTAATTCTTTATTATTTATATAATAGATCATTATAAATCCATAAGTAGATATTTAATGCTAGAATAATTTCTAAGGCTGAGAGGATATAAAAGTTTATAAATATGCTAAATGAATTAAAGTTAAATGTTTAATATCATTTTAACCTAAAAGGAGAGACTTATTGAAAGTCTCAAAAAATTTAGTGCAATCATTTTAAATTAATATCACTAAGTTTATCCTAATAATGGATAGCTTGATAAAAGGAATTGTATGATAGAATTTTAGAGATAGAAGTGAATAAATAATCAAAATAGTTATTTTTAATTTAAAGTAATAATAAGAGGAAAGAAATTATTAAAGTGGAATTTACAAATTTATAAATATTCTAATAGTTGAAAATTTTAAAAATACTTTAAAATTCTTAAATTTATTTAAAGGAAATGTAATATTTAGCCTTTTAGGTTAAAAGAAAAATAATTGAATAAACATAAAAACTTAAAATTATTATAAAATAATTTATTGTTCAATTACCAAGAGTAGTTTAAATATTGATTATGAATTAATAGAACATATAGGTGGGTTCAAAACTTACCATTGATCAACGCCAAGTGACAATCGGTATAGAAAATTGGATAAGTTAGATAACTTTAAATAAATATTTACTTGCTAGAAATTGCAACTCTTCATTAAATCCTTTATAAATAGATACTTACATAATAAATCTATTGCAACTTTCCTAAAAGAAAGAAAACAGAAATTTTTATAAAATTCCATTTCAAATTACTCAAATCTTAGAAAAAACTATCTAATTTTAAAGTCCAATGAGTCAATTGTAACTTTTTCTCTTTTTAGGATAAAATAAACTTCTAACTAATTTATATTAATTAGTATTTTTATTTACATAATTTAAATAGGGTGGGCCTTGTCTCTAAAGGTTACGATAAAATTCTCCAAAGATGAACTAACTCAGAAGCAAACCTTCTAAGTTTTGGACCAGACTAATCTCTTCATCATGGGTTGGAAATTTACCTGTAATCACCTGTTGGCGTCCTGTGCTTTTGAGAATTGGAACCTCAAACTTGCCCACAATTAGAAGAGAAGATACAAAGGCGAAATTGGGAATTTAAAGACTTTAAAATTGACTTCTTATAGTGCTGCGTACCATTGAAGTGTTACGCTCACTTTAATCAAAGTATTTTTTTTACTCTATTATATAAAAGAATGGTACCTAAGAAATAATAGACCTCTATTAATACTTTCATAAAAAACAGGTAGAATAGTATAATTTAACTGAATAGTCATCGAATTAAGATTAAGAAAAATAATCAAAATAAGCATTTGAATAATAAGTTAAATAGAAAATATCTAACTTACAGTAGGAACTAAAACAATATAGATAAAAATAGAATAAATAGAGTCCACTTTAAATAAATTGTAGCAAAGAATAAATTATGATTTCTCAGTAGTAGAAAAAACCATAAATTCAATCTAATAATAAATGAGTAACAAACTGAATCAAATTACCTAACATTTTCAGGACATCCCTAATTTTTTTAATCAGATCTCTAGATTTTCCATTAACAAATGAAATAAATTTAAGAATAACAAACATAATAACTAGAATTAAATTAAAATTTATGGTATAAGCATAATCCATACTGATGGAAATTGAACCTAATACTGATCTATAATTCGTAAATAGGATAAGTCAACAACTAAGAAGATCAAGATGCTGAATTTGTAAAAAATCACATTAAACGGAAAGGTGCTGGTAAAAGTATCATATATATAAGGAAAACAAAATACTTTAAGAAAATAATTTTCTAGAACAAAAGAGTGCTTTAATATATAACCTGCAAAATCCTGAAAGATATACAAGAAGAAATACGGAAACTTAAAACTAAATGAAACAAATAATGAAGGCTGGATAAGTAGATAAGGGTAGTAAACTAATGAAATCTTAAGTCGTCCTTTATTTAAGAAGAGACTGATCAAAATATTAGATGTTTTAAAGGCAAATTTTTAAAACTACAAACTTAATTTTACTTTTTTTTAATAAAAAATGTTGAAAATGCTAAAAATTGGGATATATCTTTAAAAGATGCACAACAATATGTTTTTTTTGTTAAAAATAAAGACACATTTTTAAATACTGTTGGTATTTTCATAGAAAATAGAAATGAACAAGTCAAAGGATATGAAATGACATGACTAAGTTATAATGCTCGACAGAAGGAAGACTTTATAAGAAAAAGATATATGGTGGAGATTAATTACTATTATATATAAAAATGCTCAAAAAATAAGAACGAGACAAATACTTGGATCTAAATGAGATTGAAGCAAGATTCCTGTAATCAAAAAAAGTCAGATCTGCACAAGTCATTATGTAATAGAAGAAGTGAGAGATGAAGAAGATTTGAACAACTCTATTATTTTTTATACTCGATTAAGTGGTAAACCAAATAGAGATGAAACCACAATAATAAATTATTATTATTATATAAAATGGCTTCTAAGAAATAACAGAACTTTGAACAAAACATTTAAACAGGAAAATTCTCTAAAAAATAAAAAAGCGAAATAATTACAATGAGTGAAAGTGAGAAATATGATTGATATGCTGAGCATTAACCACTTGGAAATCCAGAATTAAAAAAACTTCCGACACAAACTCAAATAGAAATAATATCTAAGTCATTAAAAGAGTTTATGTTTAAAAATAGATACCTCACTGATAAAGTAGAAAAATTAGAAAAACTAATAACGTCTTTACTTGAGAAACAATATTAATCATCATAAGAAATAGAAAACAAACTGGAACAAAGAATTATTTAAATTTAATAATAAATTCAGGTAACGCCATTTTCGTTTTAACAGAATTAATCAGATCCTATGGAAATAGAAAATGAAGCCTCAAATTAAAATAAACAGTAAACGTTTATTTAAAATAAGTAGTAAATTTAAATTAAATAAGTGTTACAGGAATAATAGTTTAAAAGAAGAATAAAATGCTACGTGTGCAACAAATAACACCAATGAAAATACTGCTACTAACTAAGCGAAATTTAAAGAAATAATAAATAAGATATTTTTAGAAAACTATTTAGGATATATCAAACATAAAGCGGAAAAATTTATAGAAAAAAATTCTTTAATTCAAATCTTAATCCTTGGATAAATAATTAGGAATGCTAAGTGCAAGACCAAAACTATTCAGAATATTAAAGGATGGTGCACTAATGAAGTGCTACACCGCCTAACTAAGCCTAGTAGAAATTCAAGACAAACTAATAGAGACAAGCTGATAGAATAGGTCAGATGGCTGACTACTAAGGCTTTAACAAAGCTTTAAACTTTTTTTTTTTTAATTATTATTATAAAAGTAAAATATTAATTTTCCATTTAAAATTTTTCTCAGCAAGAAAATAAAAAAAATTTGACTTAAATTCAAAGATTTTTTATATAAGTTTATTAACTAATAATATATTTTTAAATAGAGTGGAAAACCCTTTCCTTTGGATGCTGCTTTGGAAGCCCAGCAAGGCAACTAAAAAATGAGCGCGGACAGAGGATAAATCGGAGGAAGAAAAACCAATAACAAGAGAAGGAAGACTTAACAAGCTGTAGAACTCTGAATGCCAGGAGGAAACTTTCTTCATCATAGGTCGGGGAAAGATGTGCCCGTAATCGCATATTGCATCCTATGCTTTGGAAGGAAAAATTACAGGGACGTACTGCAGGAAGATAAAACAAAGATAAAGAGACCCATAAAAAAAATTAAGACATTAAATAAAATTAATTTAAAGAGCTGCACACCAACGAGAGTGCTACGTTCTCTATAATCCAATTTATTTATTATTAATTATTTTTTAACTAATAAGTAAAGAGATTTTTTATTTATTTTATTGATTAATAATTTATAGCTTATAAATAAATTTTTTTTGTTTTAAGATAAACTTTAATACTTTTTAAATTTAGTGCTATAAAAAAGAGCGAAATTAATAATTATTAACTAGATAAGTAATTTCATCTTATTTAAAGGATTTAATTTTTTAAAAATAGGAAAGTTTATTTGAAAGTGCCTTTAGACATAATTAAATAAGCTTATAAATAGATTTAATAAACTAGATAAAACTCTATGAAGTTTGCTATCTATTTAAAATATTAAATAAACTTATCTATTTAAAAGGGTTATCTTAAAACTAAGAAGGTTTGCCGAAACTGTCATTCCTTAATTTTCAAATTTTATTTTTTTCTATGATATTTGATTATTTTATTTATTCAAAAGACTTAAAATTTTATCTTTTATTATTATTATATTTTTATTCAAATTACTTATTTCAATTATTTATTTAATTTTTCTTAAAAGAACAAATTAGTCGTATATTTAAAAAATTTGATCGATAAATTAAATTTAAGTTGAAATATTTTTGTTCACTTTTTATTGAAAATTTTTTCTCTATATAATATCTTTTTAGCCAAATTAGCGTAAAAATTATATTTATAGATGTATTTATTTTAGTAATTAATCAACTTATATAGCCTAAGTATAAAATCTTACAAATACAAAATTAAATGTTTGGCGTTTTTAGAGGTATTTCAAACTCTTCCTCGCCAGCCTCTAGATTGCTCTAGAGGCTAAATATAAATTTTAAATGTCTCTGCAACTCTTCTCCTTGCTATGAATACTTTCACTGAGGTATCCTTTTGGCTAGATAATGTTTGTTATCTTTCATCTTGTATATTTTTCAAAATTTGTTGTAATATAACTTTTCTCTTTTTTTAATTTTTGTTGCTGTTGTATTTTTTTTATTATCCAACTTTTTCTAATAGTTTCATTATTCTTATTTAAAATTTTGAAATTTCTAGTATCATTTCCGTAGATTCGTTCTAGAGTTTCAATAATAGCATCTTTTTATTCTCGTTTAGGTTAAATCTTGAATTTTTTCTCCTTCGATTATCATTGAGTAATTTCCTTATTCTTGTAGGTCTATTTAATGCTGCAATTTTTGCTGCTTTTCTTCTATTTTTTCCCATTTTCTTTCTGTTTCTATTGTAAATGCTATGATTAATTGTTCTGGTTTTGTGAAATATTACAAAATGCATTAAGGCCTCTTTTTAGGTCATGAGCCTCGACTCTATTTCCTCTGCAATTTCAAGTTTTTCTATCAGTCTCTTATTATCTTTCTTCAGTTTTTTGACCTCTTCCTGGAGGTCTAGCACCACTTTTATCTGCTAATAATAGCTTATTTACTATTCTGTGGTGAGAGTGGAGACTTCCGATCCATGATAATTATAGCCTATTTTTTAGAATTTTCTTCAGAAATGGGAGATTCGATTTGATGGAAAACTTTTTTTGGTTCCCTTTTCCTGGTTCTAGCTTCTCTAGGATGTCATTAGCTCCTGTCTTTTTTTTGAATCGCATAAAATCCTGATTTGAATCCTGACATTTTTGATAATTTGAAAGTATAAAGTCTTAATAGACTTAAATTTATTTAGCATTATTTTCATATTTATGATCCTTTATTTTAACAGTTTATATGATAAAAAATTATAGGAAATAAAATTCTTTAATATGATTGAACTTATTAGATTTAATGCTTATAAGTTATTTATTTTTAATCATAGTAGAGTATTAATTAGCTTAAGTATATTAAATTATCTATCTATTAATTTTAATTAATTATTTAACTTGATTTTTTATTGAAATGGCTGGTTATAAATAAATATTGGTTTATTTTTAAATCTGAAAACTAAATTATAGAGATTGTAGTAAGTTTATTTATAAGGATTAAATAGATGATGGTACATTTTGTTAATCTCTTTCCATTAAATAACTAATACTTTATTTATTAAGACTCTTATATATCTCATCTAAATAAATTAAATCCCTAGATTCTCTATCAACTTATTATTTCCTTTATATAATATTTTACTTATTTTCTTTATTTAGAATAAAATAAAATGGCAACTAAGAAATAACAGATCTCAGCCAACAAATGCCTAAAAAAATAAGAAAAATAATTTAATTTAATATCACCTCAATAAGATAATAGACAATATTCTCAGGAATCTATGCATAATAAGTCCATTAAAAGAATATCAAATCTACAATAAGAATTAAAGTAAATTAGATTTAGCATATAAAAATTATAATAGATACTAGAAAAAATAGATGAAGAACTAGACTTTTAATGTCATTTATAGAGGATGCAATAATTAGTATAATCTTAAATGAAATTAAAATGGAAAAAATTGAGAAGAAATTTAATTAAATCATTCAAATGCTTTATTTTTATATTTCTTAGTTTCATTATCAAATAAAATAACTTTAAGAAAAATAATAAAAATAATAAGAAATTATTTAAAGCATCAATGGATAGCAGGGAAATATACCTATGGATATAGAAATAAGTGAATAATAATAAAGCATATAAAAATAGCTTTTTAATATGCAAAGGCAGTATCTTTATAAAAATACTGGTGAAGAAATTAAAAATTTATGAAAAGAATAAAAGAAACAAAATAAATTTTTTTTTTTAAATATGATCTTTTTAATTAAAAACTCGGGAAAATGGAGAATAGAAAAATATCAAAAAATTAAAAAAGAAAAACAATGAGATAAGTCAGATTAGAAGAGAAAAAGCAAAAGTAATCGGAAACTTCCTCATTGTTTCAAGAAAAACAACTATAATAAATTAATGAAAGAACTTCGATAATAGAACAGGAAAATTAAATTAACTATTTCTTTCTTTAAATTTATTTGTATAGCTATCTAAACAGAATTAACAAGATTTTTTATAAATAATATCAAAGCATGCAAAAAAGATCGGAAATAGAATATATCTGAGTGAGATAGAGAGGGAGTGGTATTTTCAGTAAAGGAAATTATAGAGAAATCCAAACTTGATAAAAAATGGATTGTGAATTTGGCTGAAATTAGATTAAAGCAAACATTCATTAAACTTTCAGTTGATAATAATAATAATAAATATGATCTTCTTAAGCAAGTTTAATATATAGAAAAAATGTATAGCATAATTTATTAAAGTAACTTCACTTTCATTTGATTTGTCACATATAGTTTATGAAGAGAGTTAATTCTCAAAAATAATCTTCTTCGGAGTAACTTGTATGATATCTTGCTTTCCCTTACTTCCGCTGAGACTTGTCTTCTCAAGCTTTCCTACGTCATACCAGTATTGTCTTTTGTTCTATTCTCTTGCTTCCATTAGTATTTTTTTTATTGTTTGTATAAATTATAGTTCTTTCCTTTTATACAACTTTGCTTCTTTTGTGCAATATATTCTAATTATTCTATTTCAAGTTCTTCGTTCTTCTGTTTTCTTTTTTCTTAAAATTTCCAACATTTTCTTACTTTATAACCTTGCTTCTTGCAAAATCAGCACCTTATTATCGGTTTTCTGTATGTATAAATTAATTATTAATTTCTCTCTCTGTCTCTACATTCATTAGATCACAGTTCATCTTATTTTACATTTCCTAGCTCTTTCAGAATTTATTCTTTGTAATCTTTATTCAGTCTGCTGGATTATTGAGTATATTTGCCGAACAGAAGTTTAACTTACGATATCTTATTTTAATAAATTGCTTTCTTGTTTCAATAAATCAATTTGCTAAATTATAATACAAAATTTTTTTTTTAAAGTTCTTAGATTACCTGCTAGAGTTTAAGGTTTTCGTTTTGTAGATATTAAAGATGTATTTACATTTCTTATTATATTTTATTGATTTAGTTTGGAGACCGCTATTTTATGTTCCATTTATTCTCATATAATATTATAGTGAATTTAGAAATTTTAAAATTATTTTTAGATTAAATAGGCTCCACTGTAAAGTTCAAATTATAAGTAAGGATGCGGATTAATGAAGTTCTAAGGCGATCTTTTAATCAAAAGAGATGCTTTAAAAAATACTGTATGTAAAGTAAACTTTGAAACTATTAACTCTTTTTAACTTTGAACTTTACTTTTTATCAAAATTATAGCTTTATATAGATCAACCCTTTTTATAGTTCTCCAACAGATAAAGGATGTCTATTTTAAATTAGTTTTGAATGTTTTCCTGAAAAAATATTTTTTTAACCTTAGTTAGATTTTAGATATATTTAGAAATAATAAACTACCTTTAAAAATATTATAGAAATTTATTTATTTTCAGCTATATTTACTTAGATTAAGCATAAATAAATGGATTTCATTCATTTTGAGCTTTATAATTTTGCAAAATTTAAAGAAAAATAAAACTTAATTAGAATTAATAAATAAAAGTGGTACTTTGAGTAACTAAGATTCCAGCTATTAAGCGAGAAAAGTTTTCTAAGGCATAAATAGAAAAATTCAATAAACGAAATACTTTATCTTACATTCTTACTAACTAGTTTTTATCAAATAAACATTAAATTTCAGAAATAGTTTATAAATGCTTATATAATCTTCAATCAATCTATATAGTATAAAAATATTAATACACCAAGTAGCCCTTATAGATGATTAATTTTAGGGCAAATCTTTTAATTTATAAATGTAAATTTTAAAAGTTAGGAATTATTTTACTCTTTGCAAATTTAATAATTAAGACACTTAAAATTTAATTTATAAGGATATAATAACTTAAAGGTAGATTTAAAAATGCATATTGCAAAGCTTATTATAATTAAATTTTATCCTATTTTTATTCTCTAATTTATCTAATAAATTAATAATCAAGCTTTAATATTCTTAATGAATTATATATAATATATTTCTTTGTAGGGGTAAGTTCTAAGCGCAAGGAAAATTAAGAAACTAGCTATTTATTAAATTAGTTTTGGTAATTTATTTAAAATTGGGGAAGCTTAATCATGAATAAGAATCATTATTATAGAATAATTATTCCTTTATAATTGATAAATAAAATATATAGCTACAGAAATTGATTATATCTCTTTTTTAATACTGCTTAAAGACTCTTAGTTCACTAATATATTTATTTTTATTTAAATTTGTAGAAATGGCTTAAAAGGTATTAAATGATGAAAATTCCTTTGTGATAGATGTAATTTATAGCTATGTATTTTTTAGTTTTGGTTCAAATAGATAATTTTGAAAAATAATTACTTCTGAGATGTAGATTTATAGTTATTTAAATTCACTTAACTGAAGAGTCTCCATATGCTAGATGTAAATTTTTATAAGTAGCATGTAGTTTAATTATTTAAATAGTAGAAAATAAGAGTGTGATGCTTTAGCTTATTTATTTCGAAAATCTAGTGCTTAAACACATTAAATGAATTACTTGTTATATCATACTTATAAATTTGGAGTAGGAAGTATCAAGCAAACTACATTTAGTTGAAATGATACTAAAGTTAAAATCCTTTAGATAATAAAAGGATAAATAATAAAGTAATATAAGATAGGAATATTCCTCACTTTAATTATAATCATTACTATGCTAAATATAAACCTAAATGAGAGATGCTATATATAGATATATTTTAATAATATAGGAAGCAATAAATCAATATTATTTCGACTCTTTATATAATAATCAATGTAATAAAAAGAACTTTGGTTTATTAATTTTTTATAATCCTAAGCTTAAAATAATTTTATATAAGTATAATATATTTCTAAGTTAGAAACAAATAAAGATAGATAAACAATAATGATATTAAAAACTAATTATTTGAAGACACTAATTATATCTCAGATATTTACCTTAAATTAAATAGAATTTCTCATTATAGTAATTCTAATTTATGTGTTTATGGGTGATTTTTAAATTTTAGTATTAATAAATTAGAAAACTTTTATAACTTTAGCTGAATGAGTAATAATTAAGAAACTTAGGAAATAAATAAAAATAAATACCTTTACCTTTATTCATAAATAGTTAGAATATTAATATTAGACAATTCCCAATATCCCCAATTTTGATAAAGTCAAGCTGAGTTTACTTTGAGATAATGATAAACTAAGTAAGAGAAGAAAGATTTAATTAAGCTTGTTATTTTGTAAAAATAGCAAGTTATAAATAAACATTTTTGACTTATGAGAAAACTTGTTGAAGGATAAAATGAGAAGAATAAATAAAATTAAATTAAGAAAAAAAATAAAGGAGATAAATAAATTTCTCTTATAATCTACATTGAATAATTTAATGAGCGTTTTATTATAAATCCTGTTGATTCTTTTAAATAAGTTGAGATCTAATAAATCTTATAAAGCTAATTATTATCTCAACAAGAGTTATAAAACTAAAACTTAAATTATATATAATAAAATATAAATAGCTATATAAAAAATTATTTTTCTTTATTTAATAAATATAAATAAATAAAATATTGAAAATACTAATAATTTAAAACTGTTTTAAGATATGAACTTTATCTAATTAAAATTAAGTTTTTTTTAAATCAAAGGAAAGTTAAAAAAATAAAGTAGACCTTTATTTTCTTATTTAATTTCAAATTATTAAAAAATGTATTCGTTACTTATTGTCTTCTGACTTTATAAATCAGGTAAATTCCTTTAATCTTCTCGTAATAAGCTCACCACATACTATTCCTTATATAATGAACTCAGTTTGCTAATAGATTTATGTAAGTAAGTTCAATCATACTAACTTCATACCTATTCCTCTTACTTTGTAGAATCTTAACTTTAGTGTGGAGTTAATTGAGCAAAAGATGTAGAATTCTGGAATATTAGGTATTATCGATTGACTTTCAATCTTTTGTATACTTAAAAACTCTCTCAGTTGAGTAATCAGTTACTCTTCGTGGCATATAGATCAGATAAATACCATCCGAAGGAAAATTGTTTACTGAGTAATGCCAAGTTACTAGGAAGAAGGTAAAGCTTTATAGACTTTATTAAAGGAATTGTAGTTCAGAAAAATTACCTATGTTAGCTAATAAGAAGCTAGATTTTACAAAGCGTAAGAGTTTTTCAGCGAAGGATCCACTTTATCAGCCAATCAGCAAATATTCCTCTAAACTCTTATTATGGATTAAAACCAAAATAGCTGCAATAATAGTTATATCTAAAAAAGACTTTTAGTTGAAATTCCAATCGCAGTTAGAGTATGAGGATCTTCAATCATTTTGATGTAAGCAGATGTATGTTGACAAGCTTATATCTTACTTTCTCTACTTTCTATAAAATGGCAGGAGATTAATATGCCTGAATTATAGGATTAGAATCCTCTAATCTAATAAATCCAGATATAACTTACTTAGTGCATAATAGATCTAAAATTCATATAGGTATATTAGATAATTGTAATGATAGCTCTTACTCCTAAACAATTCATCCCTAAAAACTATTTCGAACTAACTGGCTACTACATTTAATATCTACTTTCACTCTTTGATTTTTTAAATAGTCTGAATAAATAGAACTAAGCTACCAGTTTTAAATAGCTATTTAACCAGTTTAAAAGTAGAATGTTCGGTAATTAGAGGTAGCTAAACTAAGAGTTCTCGGTTTATAATCTTTAGGATAAAATTCCTGTTTAAATTTATTAAATTAAAGGGCTAATCAATTATATCCACTGCAGATGTTATATACCCTGGACCTAGCTTAAAACCTCCTCCTGAAATTTAAACTGTTGAAATGTCTTACTCAGCTAATGACAAAGAGCCATATGGTGTAGCTAATTACTTTCCGATTATACTCCCTCCTTTACATATTCCATGCATAGTCGATTTTATTAACAAAGATAAATAAATTTTAAAAAGTTAGCAACTGAAAGCAAATTCGTTCTCGTATGGTGGATTATATTATAATTTAAAACTATCTTTACAAACGTTTATTGAAGGCTACTTTAATCTAGGAGTTGGACATTAGGGAAGTATTTTAATCATAAGCTGATTACCTGCATACAAAATTCTACAAGCAATGGGATCGAAAATTCCATATATTTACGCAAGTAGAGAAGATCTCTTATAAGAAACTCAGTAATATTCTAATGCTATTAACAATTACATATCCTGATAGATAATTACAAATATGTATATTAAATATCTAGAAAAAAATAAATGAAACAAATTTGGTTTAATATCTGAATAAATTGAACCCTCTAACTAATAGATTCATGATTGAAATTAAAAAATGAGCTTAGTTGAATGGAAAGCAAATTCTTAATGATAATGATACTACAAATATATAACAGAGATTAAATAAAAAATTAGACTAATTATGATATATTAGCTAAATAAATTTTAGAAAGGGAAATTAAAATTATTTTAGGATTCCCTGCTGCTAAATTCTGTTAAGAAACTAGCAAATAAAACATAGGAACTTGGATGAAAGCCTGGTGATACTGTATTTATTTTAATATATACTGCTAATGTAATTGAAAATAATGCTTGAAACTCTTAATAACTGAAAAAAATGAGAAAGCTTTTGTAAGGATCTATCACTATTACTCCTACTGAGTATATAGGAGAGCTAGGATAGTAAATGATACAGGTATAAAAAAGAATGTGCTAACATCAGCATTTCGCCTTGCTATTATGTAGAGTAACCTCTTATCATAGCACATGGAATTCAAAGCTGCATTGAAGAAGGTTAAGACTATTATGACTCAAAAACTCTTTCTTATCACATTAGATATAAAAAATTAACAGGATGTAGTGGAAACTATAAAATTCAAATAAAACGAAAATTTTAGTAGATAATCTTAACTGTAACTTTATCAATAATATTTATGATGATAAACTAAAATCTACAATTTAATCCCTTTTCTTGAATATTGCTCTACTTGTGCTATAGTTTGAAATTAACTTGCTCCATATAACTATTGAAATGATAATTCTACTAGCCCCTTTATCAGATTCTTTCCCTATTTATGATGATAATTGTGACTTTACTGAAAGATGAGTTTAAGATTTTAAGGAAGGTTATAAAGTAGACTTAATTGCTATGCTTACTATTCTGACATATTCATTTATTACTCTTTTAATTGGCTTAAAATTGTGAAATAAAACAAGCTACTAAAAAATAGTCGAGGAAGTCTGAATGTCAAATGATGATTAAGAATTTATATTTACTCTTATAATTTAGTTCGTTCAATTTTTAGCTATTGGTCCTAATTTAGATGCTTTATTTCCTAAAGAAGTAGATATCTTAATTTAGACTTTTACATTAGACTTGGTAAATTACAAGTTCCCTATTATTTTTAACTGAATTGTTTATTTTTCCTTTGGTTCAATTGCAGTTATTACCATTATTTTTATTATAGCTTTCTTATGCAGATTTGAGGTAGTTTTTGAAGAAAGGTTTAGCTTTTTAAGATGAATAGGAAATCTTTCCTATAGCTTAACTTAATCATTGATAGAAATTACTTTTCTTCCTATTCTTTTTATTTTAACTGAGCCATTTAGTGTCTTTATGGTCGAGATAACAACTTAAGTTCTTCTTTGAGTTGGGATGAAAGCTTTCTAATTTTTGATTGTTCACTGTCATGCTCTTCAAAATTTCATATAATGACCATAATATTTTCAAGTATCATCTTAAGTTTCTACCTACCTTTAGTTATGTTAATTTAGCCTCATTGATAAGACTTACACGAGCACTTACATATAAAGCAATAATCTAAATTCATTTTACTAAGAGTTTACTTCTAAGTTCTTATCAATGTTTTAAACCGATTGACTAAAGTAAAATATAGCATATTTCAAGGATTTTTTTTATTCAGCCTCAACATTTACATTCGCTATACTGAATTTACTTAATAAAGCCATACTCATTCATGAAAGTAAATGCAATACAGTTAATGCTATTTCTTCTTGTTTCTTATATTTCCTTATTAGCAACTATAGGGCTAATATACGAAGATTCTTAAGCTCCTTTTATATCCTTTATTATAGGTGCTAGTTTTATAGCTTTATTTGGAGTCTTATATTAGAGATAATTTCCTAATTACCTAAAGTAGTTAAAGCCAGATCTAATTAAGCTGTTTAGATTTGCTTTTAGACCTTGGGCAGATGTAAGTTTGTTAGCTGATCATATAAACATATAGAAGACTAGAACTACTGAAATGAGAAAAATATTGCTAGTAAATGTAAGAAGAGCTTCTACGATAAAGGAAAGGGAATTTAAAGAATCCTTACTGAGAATTAGATAAAACTCTTTATTGGATATCAAGAACTAAATAGCTTAAGAAGAAGATAATTTAGACTGAGATCAAGAAAGTGGATAAAAAACTGACAAGTAAGAGTAAAATGATATTTAAGAGTAAAAATGCTTTAGTAGCAAAGACGAAGAGTAATTGATAGTAAAGAAGTAGATACTCTAAAACGATAGTTAAATAGAAAATTCTATGTTGGACGAAACTAAAGATGTAATAAAATTTCATAGCGAACTTTAGCTTGAAAAAGAGGAATAAATTTTAAAGTGAAGTTTAACTTTAATAGAGTCAAGAAAAATAATTAAAAGGATTAACCAAAAGAAGAGTAAATTATTGCATAGAAGCATTAAATGGAAGAATTATAGCCAGTCTTATAGAATGATGGTATGAGTTCATAAAGCAAAAAGAGTAGTTCCAATATAACTAAAGAAGGAAAATAAGATAAAAAGGAAGAAGAGGAAGGTGATGAAAGCAAAAGTGATATAATTTAACTTATGAATTATAAATAGATTTAACTTTTTAAAAAGATATAAAAATAAATAATCTCATATCTAAACAAATACGTTCATTAATTATTTTCATATACCTTAATATTATATGAAAGTTTAAGTTGTATTTAATAGATCATTATCTAAGATGAATTATATAAGAAGAACTAAAAATAAATCTTAATAAGCTAATAAACTAAATAAAGTTCTTAAGATTAAAAGCTCTATTCTAATAATATCAATTTGTGAATATGAACTACCTACTTTTATTGATTACTTTATTTAATAATCATAAACTATTTTCGTCTAAGATTTTTTCTCTATTCTTTATGATAGTTTTCATATTTATGGCTTATACTTACAAAGACTCAGTTGCATAATTTATTTTTTTAAATTTTTTCCATCATTTTACTATGATTTAGTGTTTTGGTCTAAATATTATTATTTTTATTCTTTTAGTATGTATTTATTTTATTATTTGCCTATTAATTTTGCTTCTTATTTGATTTGGAGTATTTATTTTCCTTTGTATTAAGTTTACTTAATTATAAATAGTGTATATATAGTAGCATATGAAAAAACAAGGTTTATATTTGTTCTAATTATTATTAACATTTTAAAGATTTAATATCATGAGTAAGTTTAGAGTTTTAGGATAATTGATAAACTCTTTAAAACTAGCCTAACTACTATTATATTTATTTATCTACTTCTTTAGTCAATCTGAAGAAAAGTTAAATCTCATTCTTGGATAATTTCAGTCTTTTATATTCTTAATAAATTTTAGGTAATTCCATTGCTCAATAAGTTATACAACTTTATATTTAAGTAAATGGATTTATATTTACCAAACTAATAAGCAAGTAAACTCTTAGAATTCTCCCCTAGAAACACTTATATTTGCATCTGAATTACTATATTAATTAAGATAGCTAATATAATTTAAATAGTTATGCATTCTAAAGCTAAGCTATATAACTTAAATTTATATAAGTCATCATTAATTTTGTAAATGTAAATGCCTCTAAATTATTGGTTATATAAGCAAATCTCTTAATTCACTTAATTTCTTTATATATCTTTATTCCTAATTAACTAAATAAGTTAGTAGTGATTGCTAGCATAGTTAGATTTATGTTTTTCTTAGATAGGAATATCTATTAATTTCTCTATTTTATCTATTAAATTTATTTGATTTAAAATGCTTTAAAGATTACTTATACCTAGTAATTTCTTTATTTATTATAAACTAAAAGGTAACTACAATTTTTACTTATCTAGTTGCTTTAAAGTATACGTTTTAAATCTAAATTAATGTGCTAATGAGAATATCCCTCCTCTGACAAACTGAGATTTAAATAAGCAAAGTTATCCTAAAATAACTAAAAAGATTTATTAACTGTTCTTAAGAGCCTAATCTTATTTTATTTCTTTAGTTTGCTGCTTTATTAGTTTATTATAGATTACTAATGAACTATTAATTTAAATCCATTCATTAATTACTAAATGCTTAATTATTTAAGTTCCTAGTTAATTTATTTTAGTGATTTTAGACTTAAAATATATCATTTCATCTTTAGATTTATTAGCCATAATATTTACATTAGTCATAGAAAGCAAAAATAACTTAGACTTTATGATGAATTATTTTAAGAGATAGTTAGCTTATTGTGCTAATCTAGACTCCTTCAAATGCATTAAAGTAAAGATAAGCTAGCCTAGAGATTCATAATCTACTTATATAACCTTGTCTTAATTATTAAAATAGGATTAGCTTTATCTAGACAAAATTTAAATACTTTAATTAAGTCGTTCAAGTGTTATTTATTTAGCTAGTATAATCAGTACTGATCTGAAAGCATCTTAATTAAACTATAAACATCATTAAAGAAGGGCAAGGAAATTATAAGGATGAAAATCCTCTTAGAATTACAAAAATGATGTCTTCTTTTAAGTAATCAAAAATGCTTAAATTATAGACCATAACTAAATTTTTTAGCAGGTTATGGAATAACTCATATAAGCTATATAACCAGCTTCATAATTAAACTTAAAATTAAGAAAGTTTTCAGAGAGTAAACTACCATACAAAAAGAAAACTTGCAAAAAAGGCTAATTTATATTAGAATTTAGTTCAATTCTAAGAGCTTAATAAGTAAATAGACAGCTTATCTGAATCTTTCGACAATATTTGGAAGGAAATTACCTTTCAGAAATGTCAAAACTTACCCTTATAAATCATGTTTTGAATTACTTAAAAAGCCTTGAGAATATTATTTTTTGCGATAATTTAACGTCCTGTCTGAATTTCACAATGAACATTGAATCTAACTTGAAATAGATTAAAAAGGATTCAATAGGTAGGAAAGTTACTTAGAATGAGTTTGACATTATACTTTTTAGTCATAAAATTCTAATAGAATTCTGTAGTTAAACTAATTTCCAAGAAGATATAAAATCATAAGATATAGAAAAATGGATTTTCTTATCATCATAAGAGCAATATAAGTTGACGAAGTTTCTCTTATTCTATCTGAGAGATAAATCTAAACAAAGTGTTCAACTTTAATTTAGCATAAGAAAACAAGGGTTTTCAAGCTTTTTTCGATAGATATTCTCATGATATCACATTGAATCTGGTAAGTTAATATATCTTATAGCAGAAAATCATTCCTTTTAAGTCTTTAAAATTTTAACTTAGCGATTTGAAAATTCAAACATAATCGGAGAGATTCAATATATGCCTTTAATCATATTTGTACTATAATAAATGACTATCTCTATAGTTTTGAAGATTAAGATAAACATAAAAAATAGTTGACGAATAAAATTTTTCGCTATTCAGATCAAGCAAATTAATGATATTAAAGTAAAAAATCCTTCCATAAAGCTCAAAAACACCGCCAGTTTAGTTTCCTAGCAGGAATTTTAGTGCTTAGCACTAGAATAAATTTGAAATTATTTGCGTGCTTGATAAGAATCAGATAAGAAAAATCGTGCTAATTAGCTGGAAAATATTTTTGCTAAATCATTCCTTAACATTACAAAGAAGCAATCTATTTCCATAACCAAAAATCATAAATAATTCTCTTTGTCTTTAAAAATAGTAAGTAGAGAGCTTTTTAAGTAGTGTAATAAAGCTTGCTTATAAATTAAATGGAAAGCTATTAATTTTGTTTAAATAATATCTACTAATATCTTTATGGTTGCTTTT
The DNA here is from genome assembly GCA_946699065.1 of Loxodes magnus. Taxonomy (NCBI): domain Eukaryota; phylum Ciliophora; class Karyorelictea; order Loxodida; family Loxodidae; genus Loxodes; species Loxodes magnus. The sequence continues at coordinate 168,227 of CAMPDV010000897.1, forward strand.
AAAATAAAAAGAGAGATATAGATTTATCAAAGACATTTAACTAATGACTTATTACTATTAAAATAGTAAAGGATAAGCTTAATTGTAAAAGTAATAGTTTTGATATTGTGATTAAATATTCTTTATCTGTTTAAGTTTCAAGTACCTTCTAAATTTTAATTGACAAACACTACTTATATATATTGTTAAAGATAACTAAATTTTTAATAAACATGTCATAGATTTATTATCTAAAAAGTTATCAAAAAGAACATCATTCATAATTGAAGTGAAAGATTAAAATATAATGAGATCTAAATATTATGTCCTTGATATCTTTTATAGATTATAGAATGTTAAAAGAATACCTAAAGCACAAAGTAGAAATACATTAGAATATTGTTATAAATAAAATTAAAAAAGAATCAAAATTAGATAGCTATTAGGTTATAATTAAGTTCATTTTTAATTAGAAAAGGTTATTACCACAAAAAGTGCCAAAAATATATTCCTGCTTGATATGCTTAATCCTTTAAAAGGTTATTTACATAATTAAAAATAAATATTTTTAAGAGTAAATAGAGTCTTCAAAATAGATAGTAGGGTATAATACAAATTAACTCTTATGGTTATTTCATAGATAAAATAAGTATTAATTAAAGGATTTGCCTTAATTAAAAATCTATCATTATTTTTAAAGAATAGTATAACGAGAGAAAGAAAATTGGAAAGTATAAAAATTTTTATAAACGATTCAATGAGAAAAAAATAAGAAACAGTTGGATGCTTTATTAATATTCCAATGACAGAGAGTAGTGGGAAATATAAATTCCAAGAAATAAATCTAAATACATAATAATAATAAATTTGATTATAGAGCGCGTAGCACTCTCATTGGTGCGCAGCTCTTTAAAAAAATGTTTCATACTGACAAGAATGTTTCTTACTGATAAAATTACCAGATACTGATAAACCTTGTTCAATACTGGTATAATTATTCAGTACTGATAAAAATGTTCAATACTGATATAATTTCAGAATACTCGTATCTTTAATACTTGTTGGAGGTCCATGGACATGGCAGGATTGTTCT